>OMNV01007562.1:133373-152420 GCA_900303265.1 Brotula barbata
ACAGTGGGGTTTTTTTTTTGTGTTTTTTTTTTTTTTTTTTTTTTTTTTTGAGCGACATCCACTCAGATTAAGCAAAGCCGTAGCGAAGTGTGGGTGACTCCCACTTTGAGGCGTCACGCAAGATGGTTTGTGACAGCGAGTGGGCATCGCCCGCTGACCAACTTCTGACAGCTGGCTGTGCAGTCCGCTTTGGCCAAGGCAGAGTTCATTTACATTAAAGGGGAAGTTTTAAAAGTGAAATGTGCTCTCCGTTTAACCAAACATCCACACTATGAGGAGCAGTGGGCAGCCACAGCTCAGCGCCTGGGGACTCCAGATCTGCAGCCGAGCGCTCTGAGTAATTAGCATATTACGCCTGGATAATCCCCACAGACGGGCTGGTTGAGAGTTTGGGGACGGTGAGGAACGACGTATTATATTCTTAAAGACAGCAAATCCACTCAAGATTTATATATTTTTTTTAAATTTAATCTTATATCTTATTCTCAGATGATAGATTGCTGTTGTGGTAAGCTAATGTAGCGGTTAGCAAACAACAACAAAGTCCAAAGTATTCCTTTCCCGAAACACACCTCCCAAAATGACCCGATCTCGTTGCACAATTCAACAAAGATGGCAGAATTTCTCTCATTACATCGTTATATGATAACACATTTTTTATTTATTAAAGCGTGAATTTTCCCAGTGTTGTGCAGACGTGCTGCACGTGTGTTTCTGCCTGTGCGATGAATAAAAAATGTTACATGATACATTTCTGCACAAACCGCCGACATAAGGCTTCTATACTGTGTTTCTTTTCATCCTACTCTAAGAAAAGCCCATGCCCTCTTTTTTTTTTTCAGCAGTGCTGTGCTGCCTGCTGTTCCCAACATCATTAATTAGCTGCTGAAATAAGAACTGAAACTCTATGAGATGTATCCCTGCATTACCTCACTTTCCACATTCATCAATATCAGTTTTACATCTCTCTCATTCGCAGATAAAAGACAAGTCTCTCTTTTTTTTTCAGTCACTCGTGCACTCTTCATCCTTTGATCAGGCTGAGCAGTCTAACCCACTCAGGACATTGATTATTCTGCAGCCATATCCCATGTGGTTCCTTCATAGAGGCCGTAGAGACACAGCCCAGCTCTCCAGCGGTGCAGGCGCACCAACAGGGTTACACTATAGCCTGGAACAAATGCTTTGAAATGTTCTCTCCGACAAGTCAACTAACGGGAATTTTTTATCACTAAAGTGTTCGTAGTGAGTATGTTTAATAGCCGCACAGTCCATTATTACATACAGCACCAACTCGATGTACTCGATGTGTCATTTATGCAGAATCAAAGAGCAAAATCGTGGCAAATATTATTGACAAATATTATTTTTATTCCAGATGTAGATTCTGGGTGTGATCAGGATGGTTTGCCTTGTAGTGAAATGCATAAAAATCTTTTTAGACACTGTACATGATTAAAAACTCTAAATTCATTACAGTAACCGTTACAATTTAGCATATTGTGAAAATGCGCTCTCCATCTGTTTTGTATTGTCCTATTTAATGCTTTACAGCTTTTTATGTACTCATCATAGAACCATGAAAATTGAGTAACTGGGTGAAAAGACCATAAAATATGAGGCCGATTCCCCCAGAATGCAGCCTTGTACTTTTTAGTATCTTTGGAAATTTGGACATTTCGCTGTAATTTAAAAGGAAATGAGTGAAAATGGACCCATTGGTGAGTTCCTGAGTTTAAGACGTGTGGTGGCTCTTCCATCTGTACAGAGTGAGCCATCCTATAATCTCTGGTTGATGGGCTGTTTTCACAAGCCATTACTGTAACAAACTGACGATCCTACGCGATGTCGTGAAACTTCAAGCACGTATATAATGAATGCCACAATTTACTGCCTGAAATCGTCCATGTAAATACAGCAGACAAACATTTGGCGTACAGATGGCCATTTGGACAGCCATTCATTTGTCGTGTACATAAAGACAAACCGTGACGTGTCAATCTGGACACCAAAGAAATAAATCATATATTTTGTATTTATAGTATTATAGAGTATTTAAATTTAGAATGCATTTATGGATTTGCAATCCCGCGACCTCAGTAAGATATGGTTCCATCTAGCAAATGTTAAGCACGTAAACTGAGAGTGCGTCGGGTGCTTTATGTTCTTGTGGGGTTATTATTCTATTTTGGTTCATAGCTTTAATGTTTTTAAAAGTCAAAAGATGCAAGAGTTCAGCTAAATGGAGTGGCAAAATGTTAAAGCCCGGTCTTTCAAAACAGGTCTGGGGGAAGATAGAAGATAGAATATATAATTATATTACTAAGATCACAAGCTTCCTCTGAGAAAAATAGTCCCATTGTTTTCACTCTGTAGGACTGACAGCTGCACCGCTGTGGATAAATCTACTACTTAGCTGTTTAATAGCAGTGAATTTAGAGTTGATGCTCGGTTGCATGTTTGCGGTAATATTTAAATGTGAATTAGTGAGTGGGACGTGGTGATAGTTTAGGCTTAGTTTTACAATGTGACTTTTACGAGAAGACAGTGCTAGTTTGTAGCCAGTGAGGACCGTTGGCAACTCTTGGCGTAGTAATATAGAATAGGTACGCCGCGTGAAATAATTATTGTTGAATTATAGCGAGCTGTAAAATGCTGTATTATGATAACAATAATAAGGCGGAACCTCTTGATCTTGATAATAAGAGATGATTGACTGTGGGAGTATCATCATCCTTGATGTGTGATGGTGGTCATTTTCTTGTGGTGACTGAGGGAGCTGGCAGTCCGCGTTGCCATGGTGTTTGTGGCCCGTCAGTCAACACGGGATCAACGTGAGTCTTTTCCATCTCAAACAAAAAAGCCGAGCCTCCCACCTGCTCTGACAGAAGAGGACCCTGACTGCCTCGGTTGATGTTGTGAAAAGGTTGCTCACACCCAGAGGCTCGGCTTTCAGTGACAACTCCCCGTTCAGATCGTGCCTGATGGGTTGCATCCGTGGTAGGTCACATGCACGCAGCGTGATCTGTGTCGTGAACGAGAACGTTGCAGCGTGGTAGGGGGTGCTGCTCTGTGGCTGGTTTGACTGCAGCTCAATAGCTGTACGAAGGGAATGTTTGTCATAGGGTTTATCTTTGATGTTTTTTTTGTCCTCGAAAGAGACACTGCTCTTCACGGGGACTCTTTCACAGTACTATCACAGAGGGGGACCTCAGTGAACTCTTCATGCTGCTCAGTGGGTGTAATCGGAGCAGTGGGTAGAGGCATCCAGAGTGACTGTTTTGACGAGACAGTGGAGCTAAGATGATCTCACAGGTGTTGTCTGTCGTAGACAAGATAATCTTCACAGCGACATTGTAGGACGGGGCTTTTCAAGCGGCGCTCTGTGGAGGTATTGCAGGTGGTCTGTGACTTTGGCGTCAGTGATGTCATTTTAATACCATAAGATGGTTTTCTTGTACATTTTTTTTCTTGTTGTACACACATCAGAGGTCCACAGGTTGATGCAGGAACTAAGGAGGTCCATGGACCGAAAGCCCTGTCCTAGAATGATAAATCTTCTGTGTCTGGACATGTGATGGTACAGAGGTTTCTCTGTTGGCCAGCGAGTGCACTGATCTGGGTCAGTGCACCAACATTTCACGCTGCGTATGTTTGCTACGCTGAAGCACCGCTGCTACGGCTGGAACACATTTGTCTTTGTTGCTGACAGAAAACTACCCACCACTACAAATCTTGAAGTAATATATATATATATACTGTATACGTATACGTGTGGTGGTTGTGGTCCTGCGTGGGCCCCTTATGCATGCTATTGTTTCTTATTGCTTGTATTCTGTTTTGCAGCCTAGAGAAAGGTGTACTCTCTACGTTTGCTTTAAAACGCTGTCATTACATCACCATCAACAGAGTACCCCAAAAAGCCATTATTTTGTCATATTCAGGAAAAATAGAATGTATGAACAAAAATATACAGCAAATATGCCATGAAAAGCAGAAATATTACTTCACTGCATTACTTCCACAAAATAAGAAACATCTCGCCTTAATCATTAAAATTGTCACTACTGAGCGACTGGATTATTATAAGACGTAGCACAATTTGCTATTTACTCCTTTACTACATACAGAATTGAATAATATTTCAGGTAAAATGTATCAAGGCAAATCTGCATTGTCAATTGAAATTGACAATCTTGAAACATAAAATACTGCAAGAAAATCCGGTGATAAGAAGAAGTAGGCACCCTTAATTCCTGTGTAAATCTTGTGAAACGTGCCATGTTTTTCCCACCCTTAAACAGCTGTAGCTGTCCACAGCCGGGTTATGCATGGCTCCAAGCCCAAAGCCTTTAACCATAGAGCCCTGCTAAGCCATTCACGTGTTATGGCCACATGAGTAAACAAATTGTGCTCAGCAGAAATATAGTGCAGCCCAGAAATGAGCTGTGAGATGAACTGTGATTTTGAATATTGATTGGATGGCTGTTCCACTTTTATTCGATGGGAATTGCTGTCAAAACCCCTTCCACCATGAAATGTGTCACCTTCCCCGAGACATCAAGAGGTTTTTTTTCCGTTTGCTACAAAATAAAACATTAAATAGCTTTCTGCAACATGAAAATATCTTACTTGTGCACTTTTTGAGACCTTTCTTCACAGCATGGCGGCTGAGTTTGCAGCTGAAGTTGTTTTCCCAAAACTCAGCAAACCAGATATTCCTCCTGTTGTTTTCCAACGTTCGGCTCATGAAGTAACGATCGAATCCTAGGCAGATGGGTAGGTAGGTAGGTAGGTAGGTAGGTAGGTAGGTAGGTAGGTAGGTAGGTAGGTAGAAAGGGATGGAAAGAGTTAGGGAGGGTGGTAGGTAGGTAGGTAGGGAGGTAGGTAGAAAGAACAATTATGCATACTGGCACAGTGGTTTAACGGAGACAGGAAGCTTTAATGTTTGTCCAACGCGTTTCTCTGTACCTTTGATGGACTGGCGCTTGGGCAGAATGGTGACGGCTCCCTCTGCCATCTCCTCCTGTTGTAGAACCGGAGAGATCTTTGACCCCCAGCTGTCGGAGCCCACCCAGATAAAATGACCCGTCTGATTGGCCTTTTTAGCTGCATGCAGTAGCCGCCTACGTAGGTGAGGAAACAGATGTTACCGTCGATAAGTTCAGCATCAGAGCAAGCTGGACTTTGATTTTGCTTTGTAATTCCCTTCACAGTGGGCCTGCTGAATGGGATGGAAAATGTTGTGCTCCCTCGTCTTTCTGAGCCATCCTATTTCTTTCTTATCTTCAAGGGCTTTTATGTAGACATTACGAGGTTTTACCTGATATCATCTTCGTTGGCGAAAATGATCACAACCCTCGCATTTGGGCTTTCTCGGAGTCGCCGGATGACCTTGTCAAACTCCTCTTGCCCAGGCTCCCGTGGAATCTTGACAGACTGGGAGATACACACTCCACCTAAAGAGACAAAGACATGAATGTCACGTTTAAACGCTAAAAAATGGCGCAATTTGATCCCAATACTGCAAAGTTATGGTGATCTCAGAAATCTGTATCAGCATCAGGAACAACAACCACATCAACAGATCTCCAACATTCGGCTCCCTCATGAGCAGAACTCAGCAGAGCACTAAAAACAAAGCTACTTTGGTGTCTGCACGCTGCGACAAAGCACCAGGTCTGGAAATCAAACCGAGAACAAATTTGCTGAGCTGTTTGTCAGAAATTGTTTGTACATTTGTGCACGATAACGACAAAACGTCCTACATTGCCAGAGTGGCTCTTCACTCCAAATCTCCATTTTTCATAAGTCAACAAATAGACGTGCTCGGTCTTTTATTTAATTCTGAGTGGCATAAAGTTCAGAGCCACCCCTGATATATTCAGGATTTTGTGGTATTTCTTTTACAACTGTCTAGTATCTATTTTATTCATAGCATGAATTTGTGTCATCAGAGAGATTAGTTGTCGGGGTGTTTGAAGAAATCAACTGTAACTTCATTAAAGTTACACACTCTCCTCCCCCACCACCTCGTTATGAAATTCTTTACCAAGCACACATTCAAATCTTTTTGGAATGTAGTTCATGACTGGCCTGGAAATAATGAGAGCAACGCAAAAACCTAGATATCTTAAACACGGTCAATATTTTATCTGCAAGACTTCTGGGCAGTAACTAACATCTCATGGACTCTGGTGACCAGGCCACTGAGTGGGCGGGTGGCTGCTAAATCTGTCTCGATCTGTAGCTGTCCCATGCTGCTTCTTGACGTCAGGAACAGAGTTCGTATATAGGATGGAAGTGATTCATTTCTGCACGGTTGCCACAAAATGTCATTAAGTTTGGTCGGGTCAGACTAACAACAGTGAGCAGGAAAACCTGATGGAAGGAACAGAAAAGGAACATTCAATTTAGCTGGATTTTGTCAATGTCTGTCCCACATAAAGCTCCACAAATTCTATTCTCAAAACCATGTTTTGTTTTAGTTATGTTTAAGTTCCAAGGGGGCTACATGACCCAGTACAAAAAGTTACAGAGAAACCCTCCTATTGTTCTGTAAACAACTCCTTAACTCAAATAAAATGAATGTAAAAGTGCTTAACAGACACTTTGGGAGTTTCAAGCTGACCGCAATCATGCAATCACACTCTCCCACAATGAGATTTGAGACACTGAGTTTATCCCATTCCTTTTTCTGCTTCATGGTAATTGTGAGATGCTTTTGAGATAAACAAACATAAACACATTTACAATTCACCGCATTACTGTATGTGAGATTTACATACAATTGATAGTCCGCACCAGGACCCGACGTCCGTACACCAGATTCAGTCACCACAAAATAGATTTTATGTACTTTTAACAGTTTGACGCAATCTCAGTCAGAATAAGCATGATGATTATAAGAAGAATAAGAATAATAACAATAATAATAATGCATTTAATTTATCAGGACGCTCAAGTTCACCTTACATCATATTATATATGTTGTATACAGATCTGAGAAACACCTCTAACTATGGCCATAAAAGTTCATAGTGAGTTTAATCATTACTTTCTGACACTGTCAACAACAACTGATCATTATAAGCGTCACAAAGAAGCAATTATCCCTGGGCTTTTGTTTTGGATTGCATTAGATTATACCTGTGTCCCCAATAAACTGCTAACTCAGTCATGGCACATCAGAGGTGTGTTCGAGTCCCACTTAAACCCCCAAAAAAGCAGCATATGAGGAAGAAAATCTACTTGAAGGGGAATTATTGTGTGATATCTTTTACATTCATGTTAGCAAAATCATAATTTCCCACATGTAATATCTTATTTCCTGCTTTGGATGAGGTATTACCACCTGTCAGGAGCCTGCACTCTTTGGTCAGGAGTTCTGGAAAATCCAGCAAACTTTGGGTTTTTAAGGTGCCAAAACTATTTTTCTTTTGGTACAACAGTTGAAGGGAGGTGTAAATTTCCGAGGGAAAAAAAAGAAAAAAACCCACAAATTTATGAGAGGAAAGTCGCAGTTTCTGAGTTTAAAAGATCAGAAAGTTTATAAACTGAAAAACTGGCAAATGTCTGAGAGAGGAAGTCATAAATCTATGACAGTAAACTGCGAGTTAGGACAGCAAACAGGAACCTGCGTAGACCCCCCGCATCAAATGCTACTTTGGAGGTGGATTTAGCAAAAAGAAAATGTTCTGCCTTTAGCTGGGTGTTATCATCAACGTACGGACTCTGAAGAGACGTCGCAGTCAGCACCACACTGATATGGATGAGGAGATTTTGTGGCTTCGTCTCTTCCGTGGTCCTTCCGTTGATGCCGTTATTGATGGAGCTCGCATACGGAACAATGCAAATGATTCTATTAAGTCCGATGGAAGTTAATGCGCTCCTGCTGCATAATGTGAAAGCGTCACGTTCTCAAGAGTTTGCCTGAAACTTTGCTGGACTCAGATTTCCTAAAACTAAACGCAGGTAACAATAAATCACCAATGAACTCTGCTGGGATGAATGAGGGGGTCAGCAGTTAATGGTGGAGATCCGAGCTGACTGGATTCATATAAAGTCATTTTTCAAATGACAACTGATGCATAAATTTGGCAAATTACTGTCCTCGTCGGCGGTGGTGTGAGTTCAGAAATTAAATATGAACTGCTGAGACGTCAGGAAAGTTCATGCAATAATTTTTTGTAGTGACACATTCAAAGAGGAAAACTGCTTCCTGTGAACACAGCTGGAAAGCATCTTCGCCTCTGATTATTTTATCTTCCCTCTGCATTTACAATGCAAAGGAGGATTTTTCTCGCTGTGCTTTTGGTTGGCTTCATATCAGAAGCTTGTTTGTGTGGATATGCGGGACGCTTTCAATAAAACAAAAACATCTTGAATGTTATTCCTTCTCCTCGCCAAGTGTACATAGTGTTCTTTTAACATTCTGCGTGTGCCAGAAAACAGAGAAATAACTGCTGTCCAGTGATTAATAATCTGTGAATCCTATATTGTCTACCTTGCTAATGTCCATCCGCAGCTCATGTTCAATTAAGCCTAAGAAATACAAGAGGTCTGAAAACGCAATTTGTTGTCTCTCTGCACCACTGCGTTTCCTAATTTACATCTTTCCTGTGTTATTTGTTTGCCACACGTGTCTATTTGTGTGTTTATTTTGCAAAGCTACTCAAGTAAATAATTAACACGTGGAACTCCTCATTGTGTACACTTTATATGCATCCAATTGTAACGTTGGTGATTGAAGAAAGGAGTTGTTCTTACAATTCGTCTGAATGTCGGGTGAAACATTGTCCTTAATGAAGTGAGGGAGTGTGTAAATCGGAACAAACAACAGCGAGACGCGCACAGATCAACGAGCACTTTGATTCTGCACTTTGAAGTCGATGATGTGTAGAATATCGAGTTATACTATCATGCTGAAAATAAAATGCAGTCTATGAAATAGTGATTTACATTATCTGTCCTATGCTGTGCCTTGCTAATCATGTACACTCTGGCTTTTTTTTTTTAAACAAACAAACATTAATTCAAATTTACACAAATCACAGATATGACACTTTGGTCACTGTATTACATGCATCTCACTGACAGTACTGATTCCTTCTAAAGTAAAATTTTGTAAAAAATAACTTCCTACAATCCATGACAGGAACCCTTTTTTTATTGACTATAGCATTTTTTTATTACCATAAAGTTTTTCTTTTTTGTGGACATTATTTATATTGATTTAATGCCTCCTGAAATATTTGGTATCTTTGTAGTTCTTCTCCGTCAGACTACTTTAATTTATTGATTTTCCCTCTTCCATTATGTTCAGAAAATGTTAACATTAAAGTAATAGTTGTTCTCATTCTGCAAACGACTAAGTGAAACACGGAACGCTTTGAGAATGAGCTTGATAAGCATTACGCCATCATTTCCAAAATGCTCCCACTGTTTTAAATTGTCTCTTCCTCCATGCTGACGTTTGGTAGCGTGTCGATTCTAAAATGGTTTGATTCTCTGATTGTGTGAAGAGGCAGCGAGGTCTCAGCAGTTGTTCATCTCGAACTGAACAAATTTGATCACAGACCAAAGAGATGGATGATACATAAGCTCATCTGTAACAACTGGAGCAGTCGGTTCCTACATCTGCAGCTCGTGTCTGTAAATTGAGGCTGAAGTTTTTCTCAACCCTGTTTGATAAAAATCAGTTTTGGATGGTTCCATTTCTTTTCTGTTGTTGATCGGCTGCATTAAATTTGATTATTGTTATATTATCTTCATGGCAACTAAAACTACGCAACTTGTTGTGTTTAGTTTGCAGAACATTTGATTAAGTTTCAATGTTTCCTCTAACTACCACCAGGGCTGGGGGATCTTTGGCGACTTGATTCTGCAACAGTAGCATCATTCAAATGTAGTTGGCTGCTCCTGTTAGCTTTTGGCATGGACTAAACTGCCAGTAACAAAATGGCTGGCAAGGCTGTTGGTATGAGCAAGGCTTGCCTTATTAAGCTTTACAAGAAAAGGTCTCTGAGGAAGGTCGAGGCCTGGTCGGATCTCCTCCTGTGTAGGGAATTTTAAACGCTGCCATCAGGCCGTAGCAGCAGCAGCACACGGAGACTTAAGCTCTGATACACCCCGCATTAACATCCATCCTCGCTCTCCAAGTACAGCAGCCATATAATGGGGTTAGCCCGGGGTGTAAATGTGCACCGAATGCATTGTGTCGTTCCTAAAGTCAACTGAACGAGAGTTGGGACTTTCCGTGAAGGGGGTCGTGACAGAGGGACTGGGTTGGGGTGCTTCTTTGTATGTTAATGGGTGTGCGTTTGGGACAACGTGCAGTCTGGGCGGCAATTGATACAGCTGCAGGTCATGGACCGATCAGGCAGGAACCAATTCAGGTTCTGCGCACGTTATGTTGGGTCCCGGTGGCCATGGTTACAGCGGACCTGTCGCTGGAACGTGACAGTGACAGCCCAAGGATAAAAGCTTTAAGTCATTTAATGCATGAATGAATGATGATCATCCATGCAGCGTGACGGATGGATCGGCTGAAATAAAGAACCTGACAGCCACCTGCTGAGATCAGACCGCTAAGTGGACAGCATAGCCAGATAACCAGGACACGTGTTAAGACAAGGTGTAAAAACTCAATCCTGTGGCCACTGGGCCACTAGAGGTGGGCTCACTGAGAGGATCTGTGTGAAGTGATTCTGTCTTATTATTATCATTTTTAGTAGTTATTTAGTTTATTTGTGACCTCACACGTTCAGCCCCTTTTCATTGCACAAAAGACAGAAAAAAAACAACTCGTGGTGGTACGATATTTGGTTTCATTCTTCAACTCTCATCGAAATCGAGGGCAATTGACTTCCGCCTGACCTCCTTCCTATGATTGCAATCCAGCGAAGCCTCAGACAGGATGAAATCTGCACAGTAAGCCCTGAGAATAGCAACACTTTAGACTGCAGCCACCCTAATTGACTCTGTCATAGTGTCATAGTTCGGTGCCACCAAATTGACTGAATTTTCAAGTATCATTCAATTTGACTCAAACAATGAAAAGAGACCGAAAAACATGACAGTGAAACTTCAAGTTTTATATTCGCAATATGAACAGCAGGAAGAAGACAGTGGTAATATAACAATGTTATCACTTGGGTTTTTGATCATCTGTCTATCCGTCTCTATAGACAGATAAAAAAATGCATCATCATTTGTTCCAAAATATGTGATTGAAAAAGGATCAGATGTCTGTGTGGACGTCTCAGGGTTCTAGTGTTTAAAAGGGAGATTTTTTGACTTTTATTTGCAAAGTTTCCCTGTCGTACTCCCGCGCGATTGATGAAGCCGACCTTCACAAGGATCCACTGGGCTTCAACCACGGTCTTCATGGGAAATCCAAAAGAAAACCACAAAATGGTCTACAGTAAAGGATAGTTCATGATTTGTAGTGAGCGGAAGAAATGCAGTTGAACTGCTATGGTTCTTTAAATCTCAGTTCAAACATTGTTTTAATCTGTCCGTTGTTTCATAGACAATCCGTGTGCATTGTTTGCTGGATTTAGTCCACATAAAAGGTGCTTTTGCGAGAGATACCACAAGGAAGAGTCTCTCAAAAGAGAGCAATAAGCCCGAAGAAGTGGTACACAGCTGCTCCACTGTATTTTTGCATCATAATTGACGGGCTGGAACCATAATTTCCCGTCATTAGAGGGACCTGTTGCCTGGGAGCACCAGAGCTTCAAGCAAGAGAAATCCGAGCCCTTAAGCTGCCACAACAGAGCAAAAAAAAAAAAAAAATACCAGCGGAGATATTGGCAAAATATGCAGACAAGCAACAAGGCTCTATGTCATATTCATGATGCTAGAGTGTAAAAATCATATCAAACATTCTGCTTTACAGCATGAATACAAACGTGGGGGAGCGTTTGAGTAAGAACAGCAGGCTGCCATGCTGTGAAACCTTAAGAATG
Organism: Brotula barbata; assembly: GCA_900303265.1. Classification (NCBI taxonomy): domain Eukaryota; kingdom Metazoa; phylum Chordata; class Actinopteri; order Ophidiiformes; family Ophidiidae; genus Brotula; species Brotula barbata. The sequence goes on from OMNV01007562.1 coordinate 145,346, forward strand.
ACGTGTAGGATGGAGTAGTGGAAAACGCTTTAATAAAACAGCCCGTCCAAAATCGCTGCAGATCCTTCTTTCCTGTTCTCATATGACAGCTGTCATAGAAAAAAAACCACTTAGCTTCACCAGATGATTGACCTCCTCCTCCTCCTCCTCCTCCTCCTCAACATCATCATCATTATCATCCTCACCAGTTAGAGCTGTAACAGGTTAATATCCACTAGAAATCAGGCACATATCCACTAGAAATCAGGTTGATATCCACTCGAAATCAGGTTGATATCCACTCGAAATCAGGTTGATATCCACTAGAAATCAGGTTGATATCCACTCGAAATCAGGTTGATATCCACTAGAAATCAGGTTGATATCCACTCGAAATCAGGTTGATATCCAGTAAACTTCCGGTACCTTTCCAGTAGAAATCAAGTACATAGGCAGCATCTTTCTAAATATCTAGAATCACTGACAATACAGTTTGACCCTTTTTTTCTGTTAACGTTGTTTGAGACATGATGTGTCCAAGCATGACAGTGATTCGATGTGAATGTATTTTCTTTTATCTCGTCCACCCCTTAGGGTCTCGACTTTTGTGCCAAGATATTTGTCATTCCGCATTTTGAGCTGAATTCTTTAGTTTTGACAGTTGTGATATCAAACCTAGGGAGAAGATGCAGCACGATAAAAAGGACAAAAAGGGAAGAGTTTGTTTTGGTGTGTAAGAGGAGATATCACAATATATCCTATATTATTTGAATTCATTAGAATAAAAAGTCAATATTCAGCCTGGTTCAAACTGACTAAAGAAAGGGATAGACAAAATTACAGAAACAACTTTCAACTTCCTGGTCATTTTACAGCCTCTACTTTGTGGATACCAATCTATTTTTCATGCTCTGAATCAGCCTGCACGACTGCAAATTTCTCCAAATGAGTAATAAACAATCTGAAAGTTATTAAACCCATTCTAGCTCCGTTCTGTTGATGCTGGCAAGCTGTTGCTCTCCGAGTTTTACCGAGCGGCTGGCAGACGGCTCTCCCCTTTCACCATGTCTGAACAGTATGTTTGGCCACGCACATTCATAATCAACACATATTAGGAAAAACAGTTAAATATGCCAGCGGGGAAGGGAGGCGCTGTTTGGTTCGGAATCGAATATCCCCGCAACATTTTGGCAGCTCCCCCACTTCAGCACTAACCGAGTTTTACCGGGGATACGCCAGCAAATGAAAAGCTTTTTTATTGAACAGCCGCGTTGCTCGATGGGTGTTTGGCACCGCGAGGCTCCCTTTGAATTGTCCACGGTAATCCTCATGAACAGGACCAGTCGATGACCAGCTTTGTGGGACCGTTCATGCCCAGTGTTTGGTTTGGTGGAGCCAGATAACTCGGTAATTGTCTGAATAAGCTGAACAAAGCGAGATAAAAAGCCCGGTTAGCTACGCAGCATACGCATAAGGCTTATCATCGCTTTTTTGGGGTTTTTTTTATATTGCCTTTGTACAGTTAGAAAATTAAATTGACTCAAATGTGAATTAGAAGCTACAGTGCAAAGTATTTATTGTTCTGTTTACCTTGAGTGACTCTTCTACATAGTAGACATCAGGTTAGCTTTGCGGTCTTCTATTCGTTTTCTAACAAGCAAATAATAATAATTTTAGCGCCTTTCCGTCACGTGATCAGCACACGGGGGAAAACGAAGAGCTCCCTCCATTCAAACTACACCAACCAACCTAAAAACATTCAAAAACCATTGATTATACCATGCCAAAGAGACAAACACGTAGACACTCTCTCCAAAAATGATTTACAAGAAATAACCTGCAATTACCTGAAAAATCACATCGGGATATTAGAAACTGCAATTTTTAATCTTTTAATGTGATTCTTTAGAAAGTGTAGCAATTTTCTGTACAGTGTTGGCAAATATGTCCCTCATGAATACTTGTGTGTGTGTGTGTGAGAGAGAGAGTACAGAAGGAAGCTTTTTGCCTTATGAAAGTGTTTTTGTAATAAAATGTGAAAAAAAACTCTCAAAACATACGTAAATAGAAATACACATACATTAATGAAGTGATGAGTGTATTTAATCACATATCGAGTTGATTATTGATCGATAGTTTGCAAGTTCTCTCTCTGAAATAAATGAGTAAATAAATAAGCACATTCTTAGTTACAGCAAAGGCTTCTGGGAGAACTCTCCGGCACAGAGGCCGAGCCGTGCGTGTATTTCGCATTAGAGCTGTCCAGTGCTGGAACGGTCGAGCACCACTGGGTCAATGACATGCACCGAAACGGCTTAATAGTGCCAGAGTGCAGGCTATTCTGTATTAGAATACATTTTCACTTAAATGGTGTTGCTTCTAGTGTCACCCTTTGGCGTGAAAGAAAGCAGGGTTGGGTGCCTTGCTCAAGGGCATGGTGACGAATGTAACTCAGAAGTCAAATCAACTCCCACGCCGCCAGATTTTCCCAGCTCAAGCGAGACTTCAAACTTTGTGTGACAAACAGGCTTCTCTCCCCTGCAGGCGACTATTGTTCCATCATTTATTCAGTGACTTTATTTATTTATTTTTAGTGCACGACGGCACATTGACTCGTTCCCCTTACAGGAATGTTTTGCATTAATTAGAGGTTGTAAGATTTTCCCTAAGAACACCATATCGTGAGTGGTCAGCCCTCCTTTTTGAATGTGTTCATTTGTGTTTCGCTCGAGTGTGTTAGCGATTCCAGCCGTGTCACCGAAGGCAAACTGTGGATGAGCGTTGCATTTAAAGATAATTTGGATTTGCAAATGTGAAGAATAGATTCACTCCGGCATTGTTTGAAATGGGGATTTAAATGTCCACAATATCTGCTTCAACTTGAGTAACAGTGACTGGCTGCCTCGTGGAGCCAAACAGTGCTGCCTGGACAAATTCTTGATGTTATTTCCATATTGCCATGCTTAACAAAAGTCCAGATTCTGGACAATTTATTGTTGCAGTCAACAAAAACTCCCAATTATTTTCTTTTTTTTTCAAATGGATTTGGATGGTGCAGGTTAGCAGACAGCTGTGTGGGCATAATCCCTGTTTGACAATAAGGCAGACGATGGTGAAAGTCCCGTTAAGAAACGGAAAGGGCGCTCTGATTAGCACGCGCTGACCGATATTCAACCTCTGCACCAGAAAACCAGGAGATCGTCGCGTTTGACGCTCGCTTCGTCTGTCACTCGAGCCTTGTCAGAAATTCTGTGGAGAATTAACGACACACATTGTTTATTTCTCAAATCTGAAATAAAAGAACAATTGATGCTGGGCAAACATAAAATAGAAGAAGACACCATGACATCTGTGTCTTGGGGGAAAAAAAGAGGATGCGTGAAGCCGAGTGCTACATTTTCTATGAATTTTCAGTTGTTTTTCCTTCATGTCTTCTTTGCAGAGGTGTGTGTACCCGCGCACGGCCTCGAACGAATCCTGCATGTTGACTTTGCCGTTAATGTTCATTTCTGTACCCTTCAGCCGCGGCAAAACAACGGCAACTGTTCGCTACGTGCAGAGTCTGAGGAGCCGTTAACGTTACAGCAGACGAGTGGTGTGTCCTTGCTGACGCACGCCGTCTTGCGTCAACCGATGATGTTGTGATAACATTTAACCACTCTGGTTAAGCAAAACAGTGGAGGAAAAATGAAACGGAGAGAGGCCGCCTGCCTCTGATAGCATCACTTATTCATTACTTCTGTAACGCTTGGCTAGCATTGGACTCGCTGGTATTGCACATCTCTGCTTCATTTCCTCCCACATCAACAGATGTTGGACTAATGAACCACGGGCCCAAGAGCTCTACGGTCACACACAGTGTCCCACAGGGGTCAGTATTGGGACCACTTCTATTCATCACTTATCTCCTCCAGCTGGGCTACGTCACCATGGTGTTCACGTCCACTGCTACGTGGATGATACGCCGTTCTATCTTACGCCTCTATCTTACTCCTCCTTCAGCCACCACCGACCGTCTCCAGGATATTACCTCCTGGATGACTGACAACTTCCACCACTCTGCTCTAACATCTCTCGTGATTGTTGCTCAGTTCCCTTCTCTCCACAAATGAAATCCTGGAAGGAATGCCAGTCCACGTCAACCCCTGTCCAAGCACAGCTCTGAAATCCTCCTCCACACCTTGGTTACATCCCGTGTCCTCTCTGGTATTACTAATAAAGTTCTCCATAGACTCCAAATCTGTCAGAACTCTACCGCATGATTTGTCACAGCACCAAGTCCAGTAACCCCATCACACCACATCATGGAGCTCTGTCGGCAATTCAGTGTTCAACTTCAAAACCCTTGGACTCACTGGGCCCCCCCTTACCTCTCTGACCTCCTTCAGTCCCTCTTCCCCACTCCCTTCCCCCAATTCTCCTCAGCTGCTCTCCTCTTCATTCCATTTTCCCGATGTAGCTCCATTGGTTTCCAGGTTCTGGAACTTCCTCTCTCCTCCCGTCCAAAGGCTGAACTTTTAATTTGATGATGATTCTTTTGTTGTGCTTCACGTCGTTATTATTTTAATCTATATGGACTTTGAGGTATTTTGATGCATCGTAAGCGTGCCGGTGATCTTGAGTGTCCTCACAGATGCCCGTAAATTTAAACTACGGACCTTTCTACCAATCCGCTCGTACATATTTTACTTGTGACCTGAAAATGACCGACGTGCCACCGCGGTAGCCACCAGAGACTCCTCAAAGGCTTCATCACACTGCAACAACATTATGCGACTGCAGCCGCAGGAGATTTACTGAAGGTTCAGACAGGCGGTGCTGATTTGCTTCTGGCCTGCGCTATAAACTAAAGATGACATTGAAAAAAGTGTGAATAAAGAATTCTTTCATGTCAGTGAATCTCAGCGCATTCGGCAAGAATGTAATAATCCAGAATCGGGATTCCTCAGTCTGGGGAGCAGACTTTGTAGAGCGGTACGACGATCACAAGTGTGTGGGTCAGTGCAGTGGGAGCGGTGTTAAGGTGGGATAATCTCACGGTCCCCTCCTGTACTTTGAGGCCAGCACCACAGTCTAATCCGGACAGAGACTAAACCGTTGACAGGATGAACCACGGTGAGCCTGAACAATCGGACAAATTCATCATCCATCGCTTGAAATCTTTCACCGACCGCAAAAGTGACACTCATCCCACCGTTGTAATCTCCCTTACTTCCTCCCACATGATTCTGCTGAGGGATTGTGTCGCTGCTCCTTGTTGATATCTTGAGGATGGATTCTCACTCCATCCATATTCTTCCATCCTATCTCCTCCTCTACATTAATGATGAATTGTCTTTAATAACCCCTAAGAAGTAAACCTTTGTGTCGCCTGTGTTCATCTATCAGGCAGCATTGAACAATTGCATTTGACAGAAAGGAAAAATGGATTTGTTCATTTGCTTTACACCGCGTCGATATTTGACTGAACTGAACCTCTATTCTTCACCGCCGCCGCCACAATCTGTGGAAGCAATTCAGCCGCCATAAAAAGCCATGTGTCTTTTTCTCAGCTGTCTGATGTAATAGATGACAAAAGCGCAGAGCCTCAAAGACGGAGAGCTCAGTGTTTTACCAGCAGGAAATTTTGTGACAGCCGCAGAGAAACGTGGCGCCTGTTGATGGAGACACTCGTTGCCTCGTGGCCGCGTCCTGGCTGACGGATGAAAGGTCGTTGCTTGTGAACGGGCGAAAGAACCTTTTCAATTCCGAGAACTGAGCCAAAGCAACGCAGGGTTTTAAACCGGTGGTGTGCACCCCCGTGGTGGTATATGTGTCAGTCTGTGATAATGGTTGACGACCTCTGATTTCGGGGACTATTTTGTAACCTTTTGCAGCTGCACCGCGAGCGCACCGAATGAAAACAGGCTGTACCGTCTCTCCCGATGTACCCGATCGGTCGGCTGCACGAGGCCCGAGCTGGCAACACGTCGAGACTGTGAAAAACAGCCCGGTACTCTGTGGATGTGCCGAACGGGAGTGGGCGACGCCACACTTTTTTGTTTTCCGCACTAATGTAAAGTACATCATGAGGAAGCGGAGAGCGTTTATTCATTTTCTGAACCGTTTCTTTCTTCGGTTGCAGCTTCGTGTTCTCTTTCTTGTGGTTTGTTCTAATGTGCCTTAACAAATTTGTGGTGTTGGCTTCCTACACACTCTCATATTGGTTTTCATTCCTTAGCTGTGAAATGACTGCAAATGATGTTCCTCTTTCATTCAGCCATCATTGCAAATATGTTTACTTTCTCAAGTAGGTGAGTGCAAAAAAAAAAAACAGGAGCAGAGGCGAAATGATCACATTAGAGCTTGGTATTGACAAGACTGGGACTTGGACATGAATTCTAAGATACCTCAGTCTCCAAATTTCCCTTTTGGGTTCTACTCAGCTGGTACAGACGGGGCTCAGTGTGGTGTAGAAGCAGTACATTTTCATACTTTCACTCACACCAGTCAGCTTGCAGAGTTTCTGTTTATCAGAGTAGCTACACCAATTATTCACTCAGGAAGTGAGAGGGAGAGCGGAAGTGAGAGAGAGAGAGAGAGAGAGAGAATATTTTGGTACCTTGTTTCCAGTTATGACTCATGTGCACAGAGTTATTATTAATACATCAGTGCTCAGCAGCCATTGAAGTAAGGAGGTTTCGGTGCCTCTGGATTAACCATCAATGATTGGCAATGACCAGAAATTCACAGAAACACAAACAAACTGATCACGGCTGTTTAATCCGTCAATAACTGGGTAAACCACGCAAAGAAGTTAGGAGAAATATTTCTGTTTGAGACGTTGTGCCTGAAATCTATCATAGCGATCCGAACATTTCCAAGTTAATTTCCTTTAAAGATGTCTTGATTCCGGATGTTTTGTTGGAATCCTGATTTACAGTAACATAAATACGACTCCATTGGTTTTGAGCTCAGAGTTTAAGGGGTTAAAGTTATTACTTAAATTAAAACATATGGGATGTTGACGTTACATGATGATCAATGACGTTGTTGAAGTCAAACGATGGCAACACAAGCAGCCCGTTTACCTTAAGACACATTCTGTATTTTGAAA
>OMNV01007563.1:0-91855 GCA_900303265.1 Brotula barbata
AGAGCGAGGTTCCATTTTCATTGTTTGAACGTCACAACAGATATCATTTTTTCTCCACTGTGAGGATGTGTGGCCTTTTAATGCAGCACTGTGTTCACACCAGTGTCATACATAGGTCACATGAAAGTTAACTGATGAGACAAAAAAATGAATCAGGCTAAAAAATAAAAAAAATAAAAAAATCAGCATTGGGCATGAAGATCTATTGTGTGAATGCAGCTTAATTAATCATTAATAATGGTCCATCATTCAGTCTGTGTTACTGTCAGCTTATCAAATCAACATGAGCAGATTGTGGAGTCAAATATGGAGTTTGTGAATTCATATGTGACACTATGATGTGGTTGTAGAGTGTCAGCTCTGCGGGTGCTCGTCGCTGCTGATGTTCTCATCCCTCAGCTGAAGATGTGTAGATCGGCAGCCGGTTAGGAACAGATATGATTATTTGTCTGGTGGTGCTGACATGCTGTTGTGCGAAAAATCAAGCTATCAGAACACAAGTAAACTGCGTGGAATATGTTTAAAGCCTGCTGCTCGGTATAATTGCACACACGTTCGCTCTGATGTCATGTATACACCATACTGACATTGAAATAGACATAAATCTACGTATGCTCACTCAGAGTAACGGATCTAGATTATGCCGTGGCAAATCCATTTCTTGTTCGGGCAGAATCTCCTTGCGCTTGAATTGTGTATATACAAAGAATCAAATTCTTATGCAGTTTTGATTTATTGTGGTGCACACAAACAATTGTAGAGCGTGTGTGTGTTACTAGTAGTGTTAAACTGTATGTGAGTGTAGAAGAGTGAGAGAGAGAGAGTTGTGTGGGTTTGTAGCACATGCTCTCACATTATGGTACTGCAGGTCTGATTTTAAGCAGAGTAAATTGTTTGGCGCACAAAAGACAAATAGGGCTATAAAAGTCTTGGTAACATCAACAAAGAATGGATCACACTCTATACGTGTGTGTGTCTGCCAACATGATGCATGCCAACGTTTCAATTTCACCCCCAAATGGGATAACAGTTATAGATAACACTTCTCAAGCTATATACTTATCTTATAAAATGGCTATTTAGATTAGAACCCTAATTGATTTCCTCAGGCACCTGAGGTAGCACGCATATGACATTCATCAGTGAAGTATTTTTAATTTAATTAGATTTAATCTAATTTAAATACCTTACATTTCTACTTCACATTTAATTGTATTCTTTTCACATCAGGTCTTCGTATCTGATGTTATTAAAATTTCTGTGATGAAGTCAGTGGGCACTTTGATTGCTCATACCCTCAGCCAATTAAAAAGAAGTGATAATTGATTTGAATTTTTTTAATTAGCTCATACATTCATTCATGTATAATTTTTAATAATAAATACCGAATGTATCTGATTGTGTATTTTAATGCCATTTTTACACTCTGATACAAACACTAACAGAACTCCAGCTAATAAACATTCCAACTGATATGCATTAATAGATTAATTGTAGAAAATGTAAAACAATGGGGACAAATTCTTCAAATGACTTATTTTTTTCTTTTTGACTAAAACAATCAGCGATGACCACTGACGCATTAAGAATTTCAGCAGCTTTTTGAGGCCCTCAACACCTCCTTCACAGGCGTGACCTTGGCATTTCGCTCTCTTACCCTATTATTTTGAAGGTCACTCCTCCCAACTTCCGATTTCGTCATGGCTGCCTGCTGCTGACTTCCCGCGGCTGCCACTCGTCACCCAGGCGACGTCACGGCTGTGTATGATCGCTCCATTAGGCCTGCAATCAGAGACATCTCAACTACTGACAGGCTACACTTTATGACTTCTCGTGTCCCTGGAATGAGAGCAAAATAAGACCAAAATGTCGACGACACAACGACACATGCGCCCGTTTGTAACCGTAAAAGTGAGAGAGAGGACGAAACCGGATGGACATGACAGAGGATGAATTTTCTCTCACTCCACTTATGATACAAAGCAGAATATGACGAAAAATCTTCGTGGAATGTGGTCAAACCTTGGAATTCTCCGTTTCCGATTGACTTTGTTACGGTTAGGGTCACGTAACCTCACCGTAAAAAGAAACAGACAAAATATTACTGCCCCGTCAGCAGCCGGGCCTGACCGGGCACAGTAGGGGGCGCTGTTTCTTGCCTCACACCAAAACAACCCGCAGCCCGGTGGGTGGCTGGGTGGGGTGACTGCCCTCCACGGTGCCCAGCCGTCTCATGACAGGACAGGTGAGCGCTGGCTGCCCCGGTTGTTGACATCAACAGTTTGGGGATTCATGTCACATTGGAGGGATTCTGCTTTGCTGGAAGGCTGCAGTCAAAAATATCAAACCCGCACTGGCAAGCAGCATTGTGACATCCAATCCTGGAAGTATTAAATTGACCCCTGTGTACGCACGCATTATGCAAGTGCTGTTTATTTCCTCTGAACACGCAGTCTGGAAAAATATCCACCTGTTTGCACTGTAACCTTTCTGTAAATAGTGTGTCATGACATGGCGAAAACAAAAGCCGCTCGCTAAAGGGCCTTTACTGCCATCTAGTGCCAAAACACGGAACTGCAGGAGATATCTGTGAAATTTAAGACCACAGGACGCACAGAGACATTTGAAAGACATAAAAAAAAATAAATGAAACGAACGACAAAATGGGCCAGGACAAAATTAGATTCAGAAACCAGTTTTTTTTTTATTTTGTAAATGGGTTAGCACAACAGATATGTTCTGAGTTTGACCCAATAAAACCAAACGGAGTCTCCACAGAGGAGGGAGCAAGGTGGTCTGGGAACAGCCAAAGGGTGCAAGGTGAGAGAAGCTCTTCATCTTGTTCAGATAAGATGATATGTTTATTTCTAGTCACGTTACGTCTACTTCCTAATGCTTTAGAAAAGTCTGATCTTTAGCTTCAGCTCGACCACCCTGCTTCCTGAACTTCATGATGTTTGTACAAAAGACAAGAACTCAAATGAATTCAAAGACCACATTACAGAACACTTGAATAACAACTGGGGTAAAGAAAAAACAAAACAAAATGGTGTAATTATGCCCGGACACACTCATTAAATCAACATGAGATCTAAGTTTGCCCCAAACAAACACAGGCACATTTTTCTGCCTTGTAGTTTACGTCATGAAGTACTGATTGAATTCATGCCATGGCTCATAACAACTCCCTTCACTACAGCTGGCAATATATAGTGCTGTGACCAGACGGACAGTTTTATACACTACACCTGTTATAATGACCACATTAGTCCATTTATTGTATTTTCTTCTAGATGCAATATATACTTAAAAAAAATAAAAATAAAATAAAAATTGGTTAAATCTCACGACAAAGCTATTATCATAAAAACTGATGACAAGACAATCTACTGACACACAGGCACAGTGCACAAGCTTGCAGGCAGGAATGGACAATAACTCTTTGTAGTTTTAAATAGCACAAAAAATGCCTCTTTAAACGTTTAATTTTTTGCTTCAAACGCAGAACTCAAAATATGAAGCCAGACCTCCAATCTGCTTTTAACCGAGGAAGAAAACACAACGAATATAGCTGCTGCCTCAAACGAAGAAGTGGCATCCGGTATATTTAGCTCGGGATGAGGACACATTCTCCAGATTCAGTTTTCCAATCTCTGGGCTGACAATCAGCAGTTTTGTCATAATTTTCTGTCTGACAATTTTTTCCCTGGATACACTTACTTTTTCTTCTTATTTATTTAAAGACATCTCGATCAATTACTGATAAATAATATTAAATAACACTGTGGTAAGGCAGTAACAGACTGAATAACGATTGATCCCTCAATCTGCCAAATCTCATTTTATCATGCATATAGTACGATTTTCGGATTCCCCTGCAACTGGATGTGTATTTTTAGAACCATAACAAATGGCGTCATGATGAAAACACTGGACTGGGGCTGATGTTCGATCGATGCCGGCGGATCTATGAGACGAAACGCCCCCGTAACAGACAAAAGTGCAACAATAAACCCTGCAAACAAAACTTTACAGCCACTTGCAGGTCAGACATGCAGAACAAGCTATTTATTGAGACAAGCCCTCCGATTAGAATTTAAACCACAAAAAAAATGCAATTTTACATTTGAACAGTATAACATGAAATAAGAAAAATAATTACCATGTAATTCATTTTTAAAATTTCACATAAACCACACTGGTAGAGTTTAATTTCACATCTTTTTCATTAGAGTGTTCATCACAATAAAAGATTGTTCTTAACTGCTCTGACTGGTTGAATAAAATAACGATACAAAAATAAAAGTAAATCTTTTATGACCTGTAGTTTAACTGGAACTCCTTGAATGTAGCAATCACAAACAAAACCAGAAATGACAGCGCAGTCATTATGTGCTCTAACCAATCAACAATTGTACGTTGTCTGAAAATGCAGTTAAGGGCACTGAAAATCAAAACTCCTGCAGTGTTTTTCAGTGTGGTTGCTGCAAATAATCACGCGGTGTATGGGCTGGGGTTCTCCTGCCCCATCATGCTTTGCTCTGGGTGGGATTTGTGTGTTTGAGACTGTTTTGTTCTGCAGTGATCTCCGTCACGGTGTTTGATAATTCTGCCTCCTCTGCTTTGTCTTTCTCGTCAGAGAAAAACTTCCTGGAATGGAAAAGAGAAAGGGCAAAGTTACAAATCAGGACAACGTGTGGCAAGAACACAGAAAAACACAGTTATCCTAAGCAAACAAACGCTGCAGTTCATCACATTTATTCCTTATGACTTCTTCACCCCATATGTAAGATGACGCTGCACATTCAGAGGTCTTCTTACATATTTCTTCACCACCACGAGGACAGTCAGATAAGAACTAAACACACACGATGTCACAGTACAACAGTTCATTGGATTTCTGATTATGACGCAAAAAACAAATCGAAAAATCTGAAGCAGCAGTATCTACTGCATTACATTTTGTGTGTTGTTTTTCTTCCTTTTAGTGTTTTTACATATGCGAGTGTGCGCTGTATTTTGGTATTAGACAGCAGGGATCTGAAATCATGACAGGACAAACCTTAGTGGCTTGTGGTGGTTCAATAACAAGAGAAAGCACACACGCACACATGGATTTACTCAAAGAGTAAAGAGTTCTGATGTCTCTGCAAACTTTATGTCAATATCCAGACACTCACCTGTAAATTTATGTGAGAGGGTGTATAAGTAGAACTTTTTATGCGATGTCTATGTTGTGATACAGCAGCCAATATCAATTTCGGGATCATAATGTTGTTGTGGGGGTTAAATGAGATATAGTTGTCTATTGTAGTCTACAGGATAAGTTGCATCTAAAGACAACAAACAAACTTTTGCTCGATTGTTTTCTGTCCTTTATTTCATTTCTTCTGTAACTTCCTGGTACCGATTTTTGTTTTATAATCAGAAATCCAAGGAACAGAAGGTACACAGGCCCACATCCTGTCCTATTTTAAAGCTCTCTCTTCTGCACTTCTTGCAGGAAAACCACTGTCTATCTTCATTTTGTTCTCTCTAGCAGAACTGTAGAATTAGCGAGGATTCAGACAAGCGTCAGAGGCATGAGTACTTAAAACTTCTGCCTCTGTCATTAAAATCCTTATTCTTGTACCAAGTGTTGCGAAAGTCAAGAAACAAAAAATTGCAAACTGTCACACGCAAGCACGAAACACGACCATCGTTTGTCTCTAGCCACAACACTGTGAAAAGTGTCCTGATGTCATTACCACAATTTACCATTACAATGTTTTATATTGTGTGGTCGATGGCAAGATGCGGTGGTGAATGAATGGGCATACAAGTTACACACACGCACACACAGAGATAAACCTCTAGAGGGAGCCGTACTCGTCGTTGACAGGAGGAGCAGTCTTGGCCTGAGTGTCTGATGCCTCCAGAGCTTGGCCTGAGGGGGGGAGGTCTGCTCCATCTCCGTTGGACAGAGAGAAGGCAGGGGGCGGGCTCTCTAGGCTAATGAGGTCTATTTGGGGCTGGTGGGACCTCTGTGCGCCGTTTGGCACGTCTAACTTAAACTCTGTGGGTGTTGGGAGGTGAGAGGAGACTTCTGGGGTTACCAAATCATACGTTTTCGCTGGCGTCGTGGGGAGGTCATCAACATTGGCTGACGATGCGGCCGAGGAGAGAGCAGGAGGGACTTCCGACACAAGAGAGTCCATGTTTGCTATTAGAGGGGCGGAATCATCAGTGTTGAGGATTATAGGATCATTGTGGACAACTGAGGCGCTGCTAGCTCCAGGGGGGGCTTTATTGGGAGCTATCTCATCTTCGGCAGTGGCTACGGTATTAACAGCTTGGTCTGCAGGTTTCTTGGTGTCAAAGGGTGCAGTGTCCAGGGCAGTAGTGCTTGAATCCTGTTCCGGGTTGGAAGTGGCAGTGGGTGCGATACTGGAGGCAGTTTGAGCTCGTGTCTCAGTGTCTAAAGCTACTGGAGCTGGCTGTGTGGGAAGCTCCCTGACTGGGGGGCTCGGAGCTACTTTCTTGAGGTCTAAAGTAGGAGAGGCAGAAGGAGAAGACGTAGCCAGAGGAGATACGGTGGCGATACTTTTATTTAGAGCGGAAAGTTTGGGGGAATGCTTTCGCTTTGGTGGTATCGGCGTCACAGGCTTTAGAAGTTTAGTCCGTTCAGGGGTTAACGGAGGAGTGTTTCTTTTTTCCTCTTCTTTGGGTGCGTTACCGTTACCTACTAACGAGGTCATTTTCGCTGTGACAGCCGGAGTGGAGATGAAGGCGTTAGGCAGGGCGGTGTTCGACTCCGGGGTCGTGACAGCCGAAGTGGACATGAAGCTGTAAGTTGTGGCCGTGTTCGACTCTGGGGTCGGGGCCGTGGCCGGCACGGGGACTTGCGAGGGGTCATTGGCCGGGGCAGACAGGCTACTAGTGAGGGTAGTGGTCTCGCTACACGGGCTATCCTGAGCGGGGTCAATTGTGGCAGTGGCCGTGTCAGAGTTGGTGGCTATGGAGGAGAGGGTGTCCAGTGCCGGAGCAGCAGTGAGAGCCGCCAGCCTGAGAGAGCAGGGAGAGAACAGAGACACACAGACTAGACACCAGGGTGACTGTGACAGAGGAAGGGTGACCCTGACAAGCATGCAGAGGGTTTAGTTGGCTTTAGAGTTTCACATAAACATAGAGAAAAACAACAACCAAAAGAGCAACTGTCAAACCAAGTGACAAAAAGAAAAGTAGATAATAAAAGTAAAAAAAAAAAAGGTTTCATGCTGTGAGTGAACATTAAAGGATACAGCCCATACACACACCAACATAGAGCATACTGACAAAAAACTACGAGAACTGATGTATGTAAAGCACCAGTCTTCCTGTGGCACCACTAGAGAACCATCGGTAAGGGTTAAACAGTACCAGTGACAATCTCATATAATCCATTTTCCCACAATGCTGGTATGAGAGATGGCTTGCTGAGGCTGTCAAATGACTTCATGTGAGTAGACCACACTCAAGAAGACTTGTCTCGAACTGGTATTGCTTCAACCTTGATATGATGAGACATAAAATCTCCAAATACTGGAAGGCAAACTCAAAGTGCAGTAATCTCGCTCAAGGGGAATAAACAGAACACTCCAAAAGGAAAGCAACAAAATCCAGTGGACTCCACTAAAGAATCGCCAACTGTGAGCTTTGACACAAATTCAGATTCGGTGGAGTGGGTGAAGGTCAGATTTTCATCCCACTGATTCTCAGAACGTGAGAATTGTTCTTTAAAGTGGAGTGCAATGTGTTGAGAGCTGAGAAGGACTTGAGCGGTAAAGGGATTTGGTGCTGCCTGTCAGCTTTTACTCACTCTGGCTCTGTCAGCGGCGTGGTTTCATTGGGTTCCATCGGTCCTGCCGCGTTATGATTGGCTGTGCACCCCTCCTCTGTTCTCACTTTCACTATTGGCTCCTTGGACTCATCATTTCTGCTGTACATATAATACATCATGTGACAAACATCAGAAAATAATGGCAACAAATCAGATTACCTCACGGAGCCGTTATCAGGCGCCACAGTGAGCAGTAAAGAGCCAAACTGAAACCGCCGTGATAATATGACAGCAACTTCCTTTTCCAAACGGCAAAAATCAATCTGAGTTTGCATTACTGTACACAGGAGAGGATTTGTTCAATGCCTCACTTAAACCCAGCATCTTTCATATTACCACAGAGGGGAAAAATGACCCTGAGGACTTACGCGCTGTAAAACTACAAAATAGCTCTGAATACATTACAGATGCACAACATGTTGATTTTGTGAAAAAGAGACAAAACTCTTGGCTTTTATTTTCTGGGAACTGTTGGAATTCACTTATTTAAAGAGTAGCAGATGCAGCTGGGTTACAGTGAAGATCACAGAGCGATTACGTGTGCAACTCACTGAACTCTCCTCAATGGACCGTCACAATTTGTCAAAATCTGTTTAATGAGTCGCTGGAATCATTGTGGCTCTGCTGTCCTATTATTATGTTTTCCATTATTTCCATTATTCTGTTTTCCAATATTACGTGCCTCTCTGTAACGCTTGTTTCTGATTGTTTGAGTCGACCATTTGCACAGTGAATTATTTATTTTCAGATATCAGAGCTGCCATCCAGGTTCCTGGACCATTTTCTGTTGTGTCTCGATATGGCAGCAAGCTGTCAACTATGACACTTGATGAGCTTAACGTTAAATCTTTGCAAATCGTTTTGAGAGCGTTTCCACACACTATTCCTTTTCCATTGTACGAGTTTCTCAATGGCTGTTTGTTTCTGGCTACAATAATTTCACATGTTTTGTTCCTTCCCATAAGCTGCTATGAAGGGGGGGGCTTATTGATTTCACACTGATGACGTGATGATGAGTGTGTCTATGCAGCCTTGTGGTGTTGGGTGGGAGGAGGTGTGGAGGCAGCACAGGGGTGCAGCAGGTAGGAAGGGGAAAGGAGAGAGTCGTGTTCTCTACAATGCACTCACTCCGCAATCTCACAGACGTCTGTTTAAACAGCTTGGTCTGACCGCGTTGTTACCGAGGTAACACTCACTTGAACGTGGCTTTGCCCTGTTCCGGGTCGGAGTCTGACTGACCCGACTTTTCCGTGAGGCACATGATGAGGCCGCATTTGTTCACAAAGTAACAGGTGACATCCACAGCCAGGAGCACGAGTATGAACACCACTACGAGGATCCCGGCCCAGAGCATGACACCCATGGGAAGTGTGGCTTCATCGCCCAAATCTGCCAGAGGAGAGAGGAGATGAGAGGAGGGAGAGGAACTGAGCAACTGCAGTGTGACATATAAACACAAACAGCCATGGGTGAAGAGCTACAGCGATACTGTAAACACAAATGGCTTCAGAAAACAGAAACGACTCACCTGCTCTGGACACTGATATGCTCTAGAGGTCTCAGCATCAAAGCGTAGATACAGTGTGTTTCATTTAGGCGGCCTTTCTGTGCCGCTCTAGATAAGCTAATATCAAGAAGTATGCGACTTAAGTATCCTATGTTGAAACGATTTATTTGGTGTTAGAAAATGAAAGCTTACAATGTATGTTGCTGCTTACCCAGACATGCATTATATCCTGTGAACAAAATGTGCATAAGATGTGTCCAAATATCCTGAAGTGCTGCGATGTAACGTCACTATTGAATTTTAATTACAGACAGCAGAACAAGCCCACTCTGTTTAAATATAGATTTAAGTCTTTAGATATCAGTAATCGACAGGCATTCCAGGTCTACTTCAGAATGAGCTGCATCTGAGTCACAGCATAAAAATACAAATTATGTATAAAAACAGTTAATCGTTCTGGATGAAATTTGATATGCATTATATATATATATATACACATTAGACATATTTAGACATTTTTCTTAGTAATCAACACAGAAAGCACGACTGGTTGGATATCATCATTTGTATACAGCTTGTCAGACTAATGCAATATTAAGACTACAAACACTGTTTTCTATTAGGTTGTTCAGTTGTCAGCCGTGTAAAAGTTAACGTTACAAATCTTTACATACAGTACATTTGTGTCCAGTGCTCAGCAATCACTCTGTGTTCTATGCAAAGTGCTAATTGTTTTTTTTTTTTAATATGACCACATTTCAATTCAATTGAAATGTGAACTCAATTTAACTATTGTTCATTATTGTAAACTGGCGACCCTCTTTAGTGCTGATGGCTAGCTGTGCTAAGCTGAGCAAAGTGGATCGATGGGAGACAGAGGATTCCACTGCCTTTGTGTCAGTGCCTCTGTCTGGTCAGTTCTGAAGGTACAGCACCCTTTTCACCCACAACAGAGACACATCTGCCATGGACAAAGTCTGTTGAAGGAGTGAAAGAATCCAGAGAGACAGCCAGGCCAAAGAAAGGCAACCTCTCCTCTAGAGTAACTGTGTGAATTCCCCACGGACTATGACAGCAGGAGCACAGTAATGAGGGACAGGATGAGTGATACCAAAGTGTATGTCACAGATGAACAGCCCTGAGTAGCTGTGCACAGCACACCCCGACCACAGCAAAATGCACACAGGTCAGGACGAAAATGTTCACGTGGTCCACCACACCAATGTCCAGGACCAAGGCAAGGGTGCAGGAACATTGAGAAAGGGACAAAGAGAAAGGGGAGGAGAACAAAGGAAGGGGGAAATGAAGAGAAACAAAGAGGAAAAAGGAGAAGGGCGGGGAAAACAGAGTAAGAGAGAAAGTGAAAATGTGTCACGTCTGAAAACCAAAATGAAAAATAGAAGAAACTGAGCTTTCTTACTGAGGGAGGAAAAAAAATACAGCAACACATAAAAGCAAAAGCACAGCACGCAGGAGGGACCACGGCATGTTCTCTAGATGATGACTCAGTGGTGGGTGAGTGGGAAATGCTTTAGATTGGTAAATGAATACAATGGAAGTGTGAGGAGGACATAATCGGCTGCAATGTTTCAGCAAACCTATAGGGTATTTGACCAGCTGTGGGGTGTTTGTAGCGTAGGAAAGCTTTAGTAAGAACCTTCAGCTGCAGTTAACTCTCGAGCTGCAAACTTTTGGTTAAGTGTCAGTGTAAAATAAGTACAGCACGGGGGCGAACCATCCAAATCTGTTACTACTTACAGTAAACAAAGCTGAGAGAAATATGACAATTGTTCAGAGGAAATCCTTTTATCCTCCGTGGAACGTGCCTGCGCCAATTCTGAAAACTCAAACTCATTTAATGAACGCTGTCAAGACTTGAAAGAGAATTAAAATGTGTATATGTCTTTTTGTCTGTGGTTGTCATTCACCCGTCAGTGCTAAGGTTTGCTCTGGTCGAGCTTTGAGTTTGGCTCTGCTGGGTTAGTTGCAGTTAGTCAGTAGCAGTGTGAGTGGCCTGGGGGATGGGTACCTGGGATGGCAGCTGGCTCGGTGGACGTCCTGAATGACATCATTGCTGGTTGGGATTTGCCCTTCTGATTCTCTGCCATCACATAGACACTGTACTCTGTGTCCCACTCCAACCCACTAAGAAGCACATAGTCGCTGCCACTGGGCAGCCGGATTTCTGGCTTCCACTCTGACACGCCTTTCTGAAGGTACACACACACACACACTTGCATTAACATGAAGACTTGGACGCTGGAGAATTGCACGATTATTGTTACCATTTAAAGCACCGCACTCACTGGTTTATAGTGGACAAGATAATGTAAGATGGGTGAGCCACCGTCATCCTGCTTGATCCAACTGACTTTGAGAGAATTCCCTTTGGGTTGAAGTGTCCCTTCAAGCTTAGGAGGATTGGGATTCCCTACAGGCACACAAGAGCAATAGAGGGATTATGTAAAGGCTCATTTAAAAGGAGCAGAGAACTAGAAGTGAATCCTGTGATTCCTCCAGTTCCTTTAAATTTACAGGGGGAAGAAAGCCGGGTTAGGAATTAAGGGAAGGTCTAGTCTTTGAAACTGACGTTCTCTTTGTTGTTGTCCTTTCAGGAGACTTGGCTTTCCTTAACTGCTTCCCTCAAGATAGTATTTCTCCAGTCAGCCTAATAACCAAGTGCCGCGCAGGAACTGGGAAACTTTGCCAGACGACTGGCATGAAAGCGCTGATGAACATTCCCCAGCGCAAGGTTTGACTGAAATGTTTAGATTGGGTTTGCACTTCACAGAATAACAAATAGGTTTGCCTGCAAAGATAAACACTGGGTGACAGAATAACACCAGGAATAACCAATATTTATTGGGCACTAAAGAAGATGCTTGAATAGTTTGTGCTAAAAATTAACACGTGGTAGATATTTATCAGATGGGAACTGCAGGACAACAGACAATAAGAAGGTGGTTAATGTTCAGATACTTGATACTAATCGGCTCATTAAACTGGTCCGTGTTAGGTGATTTCTTTTGTACAGGGTTTCTACATTTATTTGCCAATTAAACACCAAAACTAATCTGTGACTTTTTCATAAACTTTTTTGTGACCTTATTAGCAGAGAAACTTTTACAACTACCACAAAATATTAAAATAAACTTTTCACTGTAAATCAGGAGGTCATTATTAAATTTCGTTTGTCTGACATTTTGATTATGACTACAACGACTGCAGCAGGTTGCTGACAACTACCGCTCGTCAAGTTTAATGGGAGCAAAATAAATAAATAAATCAAATCGGTAATGGTGTAATATTATGGACTTGAAGGACAACGTCTAATAGCAACTGTAGCTGGACAAAGAGCAGATCCGAGATTATAAAGATATCTTAACTGTTTTTCCTTTTTGGGTGCTAGCCTCACCTCACCTCATGAGCATCACTGAATTACGTTTCAAAAACCTTTTGGGCTTTTATGATTTCCTAACGCGATCTGGAAAAAACATATTCAAATATTCCTATTCCAAATGGCAAATGTTTTTTTCAGGACTTTCATAACCGTAGAAACCCTTTTCAAAGGTTTTACAGGTTAAGATTAAAGATGATGATGGAAGATGTAATGGGAAGGGTGAGCTGCATGAATGCTAAAAGCAACTGAGTGAGAACCAGAGCAAATTGGTGTGACCATTATTTCCTGTTTGGTCTTAATGTAGGCAGACATTACTCATATTTCAGCATCTATTTATAGTCACACAGCATACACCTAAGGAGAGGTAGGATCACTCTAGAAAGTATTACTATCTAATGTTGACCATGAGGTTCCTTTTTCAAGTGACCGTAAACACAGCTCTGGCCCTCTTTCATCCATTCAGCTGAGGTGGATGTCTATGTGACTGATTAATACAGAGGTAGTCATGTGTTACATGATTGCATAGAAGCAATTAATATTGTAGTGTGACTGCGGGATTCTCCAAGTTTAATTTCTTCCTTTTAACATGCTGGACCGTTACCTTCTGCAGAGTGGAGGGGGGGGTCATCAGCACCATGCAAGCCAAACAACAGTCACATGAATTGCACACGTGATTGTTTGAAAGGAAAGTGGGAGAGGAAGCATTTGAAAAAATATAATAAGACAACCGACAACAAAATACATGTGGAGGAAAAACAAGGTTAAAAGTTAAATGACCTGAACGCAAACTGCAAGAGAAAGTCACACAAAAGCTACTGGCAAACATCACAGCGAAAGGGTTTTCGTATTTTCGCTTAATAAAAAGTGCAGCAGAAGATGTGACTTATCTTAACACAAACAAATAAAGAAATCAGACGGAAATGTTCAGGGGAGTCAGAGTGCCGCCAAATAATTCACAAGCTACACATTACTTTGACAATAAGGCGCTTATTCAGATACTTATGCTGTCAACGCGGATGAAAGAGATTTTTCAGATCTATGGACTGACACTGAACAGACCATTACAAGGTCACACAGTTTAAAGAGACAAAACAGACGTTCTTAGAATAAAGCAATTGTAAAGGCAAATTCAGCTAATCACTAGGTGATGGGATCCTACGAGCTACAGCACAAAAAAAACAACTAATCATCTACAATCATCCTTGCTATACAACAAACCTGTACCTTCAGTGAAAAAATGAAATAGGCCATCTAGGAACATAAAAGGAAAAAAAAAAGGCAATCAGAATCATTCCCTTCACAAATGACTACCTGTCGCTCTGAAGCGACACTTCAGCGTGAGCTTAGTGAGATGTTTTTCTGCCAAGACTCCGAAAGAAAAGCAAGAATAAATGATCACTTCGTTTGAGCGTGGGCTGAGGTAGAAGTGCCAATTTACAACAAACATAAAGGCCATTCTGAGGCAGTGATTTCAACAAGTAAAAATAATTTTCAAATAATACTTCTCGGCATTTTAAGGCAGCGTAGCTTCTGGTAGTTAATCAGGAATTTCAGAAGCACCGGTGCAGAATGATTTTCCTCGGAGTGTGACTTTTTTATAGCATAGTTCAGTAAATATTTGCTCAAAATTAAAAGTGACTCAATGTAACAGAAACAAAACATCTTTCATATTGGCCTTGGGCGGCTGATTGTGCTTGCGTTAGTCATAAATCTGCTTTTATGTGATCTGTATCAAAACACTAACGCTGTCTAAATGCATCGACTGCCAGGCTTCCTCCACATGATCACCACGGGAGTCACTTTGTGCCAGTCTCAGCCACGGTGTTCCAACAAAGAGTGATGATGCTTTCAGCTTGACGTTTACACCTTCTGCTGCAAACAAGTTGAAATTATTTATACCGTCATTTATATCATTTTATCTGCTTTGGCTTTTAAGCGCTTTGCTGCCCGTCCAAACATATCGCAGCTGAGCATGAAAATTGAATGTGGAAAATGCAATTCTGAGTTTGCAAAAAGCAATTATTTACATATAAATCATGATGTAAATAATGACTAAATAGCAACGTAAGCAATCCAATTAATGAATGGCATATTTCCCCTGAAATTAACCTGACCAAAGTTAATTGTGGCTGAAACAAAGAGAGGTGAAGCCTTAGATGATTAAAATAATAAAGTGAAAATTTGCCTGATATTGATATTCAAAGAAAATGGGGCTCATTTCTAGGCAATTTCCATGCTCAACCATGTGGGGCAGCACTTTCTTCTCTCAAGACTTTGACCTGCTACCAACAGAGGGCAGTAAAAACTAAATAATGGAGACAAGATTCAACACTGGGCAGCCTTTCAGAAAAGCAAAAAACACAATAAATCACCCTGCTTCATTCTCCATTTTACAATTTGGAATCACATATCAACATCATGCACATTACAGGAAGACGGTGGATTCCTGTATCTGATCAACTGCCTGAAGGAGCCAAGTGTAAGTTGTAAAATGTAAAGATGTTCAACAATTTGTCCTCTATGCCAAAATGTTCCAGATGCTCTGGTCCCGTTTATAGAATTCATTCATAAAACACAGGAATCATCTGAGGCTGCTCAACCCCACTCCTTATTTTTATTGCTGTGTCACACAAAATAAGCCAAAATAAGTGGACGGTATACTTAATACTGAAATAACCAAGCCACCTGAAACTTTTGAGAGCCTTTCCACATGATCTCAGTCCTCATTTCTGCTTTGTTTTGCAATCCAGTAGCTGAGAAACATTTAGTGGAGTATTTAAATAGACGATAATTGAGCGACGAGGAGGCTAAAGTAAGGCAGAAAATTATGTAAAGAAGGTCTGATGAAGGTTTTGCTGAAACCACGTGTGCGTGTGTAACTTACGGACAGGCTCGGTTTTGAAGGTCCCGGCGGGGCTGCTGTCGCCCTCTCCCTTGCCATTGAGGGCTGACATCTTCACTTCATAGTTGGTCTCTGGCCTCAGGCCTGTGATAGTCACTTCACTGGCAGAGCCTATCACAGGTATCAGACAAGGTACAGTCCCTCTTGAGCACTTGGTCATTTTTGAAAAGTCCATTTGACCATGTTTAACCAACAGAAAAGTTATTTTAAAGACTGTGAGTGAAAACAACCCAAACATAATGAACTGACAGAGGTTTTTATCAGTCCCAATCAGGAGGAATAAATCAGGACGATGCCCACGTGTCTTAACCCACGATAATTAACCTGTAAGTAAGAGTTAAATTAAATGCTTATATCTGGTATTTCTCTAATGTGTTACCAAGACAGACTTGAAGGACTATCAAGAGCTCAGTCAGGTTTGTCTGACTGAGTCTTTTTTTTTTGGTTTCACTTTGTCTCTTTCAGTGCAGAGGAGAATAGACAGGAAATCTCCAGACTTCCAAAGAAACAGAAATATCTCATCCACCTACAGTCTGCAGCAAGGTTCTCCTTTTTCAGCTTGATATCCTGATGATATATTTATATGTATATATATATGTTTATCAAATGTATTTTCATTAAATGTTTCCTGAAAACATTAAGTCACTTAAGGCCCAAACTGATTCTTTCCTGGCTGTAAAATAAGCAAATTTTGTAAAATGTAAAAGTTTTACCTCGATTGTAATCAAAACTTAACTACTTTTTAGACAAGTTAATTACATACGGCCTGATTTATGTTTTTACATAAGCAATCTTTAATCCACTATTGCTAATTGCTTTGTCCTTTGTGCAACATTGAGACGTGCTGCATAAAATGAAGTGTCATGTAATGTGAAGTCTAGTTTGAGTTAGTCTATGGGTATATGGACAAAATATGGCCGTGGAGTAAGGTGAGAGGTCAATAAATCAATGAAAGACATTGAAATTATGCTTGACATTGTTTTGGTACCTTTTTGGACTTCATAGAACTTTAGCACCCAGCTTCCCTGGTCTAGCGCCCTCCATTCCACTCTGTATTTTAAGACAGGAACTCCTCCATTGGATTCAGGTTCGTCAAACTGGATCTGTGCCGTGGTGGAGAAAGGCTTAACCTCGCTAATGGATGGAGCTGATGGAACCTCTGGTTAAGTGGGAATATTAAGCACAATCATAAAAAAACAGTGAATTAACACAAAAACACTGTCATGATATAAAGTACACTCATTGTAATTGACAAATCTCACAGCTATTAATGTTTCCACATTAGGAGAAATCAAAACATTTGACACAAATATTGCTTATCATCCACTGAATTCGCTATTCTCTAACATCTTTCCACAAAATATACATGAAGGCTGGAAACACATTAAAAAATTAACACTCCACTAGCACCGACTGATAACAGGAAGTCTGATCCCTGAAATCTGACATTTGAGAAATTCAATCATATTCAAATGAGAAATGCTTCTATGATCAATGTGCATCTCCGTTATTAGATTTTCTTTTGACAACAGCCACATAAAAGAAGAAGAAGAAAGTCATTTTAATGATCCCTGTTGGCGAATTCATCCTCTGCATTTCACCCCTCCTAACTGTGAGGAGCAGTGGGCGGCCACAGTCCAGTACCTGGGGACCAACTCCAGATTGTAGCCTGACACTGATTTCCAACTGATCTCAGTGTCCAGGTATGTTATTTGGACAATGAAACAAAATGACCTGATGTGCATTTGTAACTTGGATCAACATGTTTTATACAACCAGATGCTAGTGTAGTTCTATTATCTAAGCTGTATTGAGTGTGCACCTTTTTAAAGCTAAATGAAACATCCATTACACATACAGTACTGTGCCCTACCCTCACACCGTGGCACATACTTTGGTAGAATGAATTTTTAATAAGACTACAAACAAATTCTTGAAGACTGGAGTGCGGAAATGTGCCATTCATTTAATTAACTCGCTGGCTTTCACAAACTTTACCGTATTGGATCATTGATACATTATCACTGCCAATCAATGTATACAAAACCCCCCCCCAAAAAAACAAACAAACATGAACACAGCAGCATTACGTAACACGGGGTTGTGATGACTGACCGGCCTGAATGAGGAGGAACTCCCTGGACTCGGTGCCCATTTCATTTGAGGCAGTGCAGTTATAGCTCCCAAAGTCATTTTCAGACTCAGGGGTTACCTGAAGGAGAAGAAAGGAAATATACAGGGGGCAGAGTACCAAAACAGATGAACATACTCATGTGTCAGACACAGTGAAGGTGACCTCTTTGTTTGTCCATTAGAGTAGCCTATTTTTATTTGTTGCCATGAGCGCTTCTGCTTCTGAATTATTCATTAGGGTTTTTTTTCCCCACAATAAAGTTCAAAGCAACCCCTTCACTTCAGCTCTACTCATGAAATCTTGATGACACAAGGCTGAGGTGTGTGTGTGTGTGTGTGTGTGTGTGTGTGTTCGTGTGTTTTTGGAAGAGCTCTACACCATATAGTATGCAGGTATACGCCTACCTGCACTTGAAGAACACTTACCATAAATCTGTGTGTGAAATGTGAGTATGTACCTGTAAGTAGCTGGCAGGTGGCGTAGTGAAGATCTTTATGTTTGTGGTGTTTGGGTTAGGCAGCTGCAGTCCATCTCTCAACCAAACAATAGACACATCACTGGGATGAGCCTGGACTTCACAGCTGATATTGACAGCATTTCCCTCCCACGTGTACACCGCCACGGCACCGTGGATCTTAGGGGCATCTGGGGAACAAATCGAAAATACATTACTCCACAGACCTTTGACCAAATCACTTCAGGTGTGCTGGCTGCAAGGTGGCAGTGGTATTACATAAACAGCATTTCCTGACCTGTGCATGATAAATTACTGGCTCGATTCAAACGTAAACAAGGTCTACATAACGGATTTATACGCTTATTTGCAATTTTAATTCAAAATCTCTCTATGACTTTTCATTAATTTTACCATGGTGGTTGGTGTACAGCAACCTTTGCAACTACTATGTCATTGTCCAACTAAATCAGCTAGATTAAGTCTAGACTGTAACACTCAGAACTGATGTGTCTTCAACCATTTATAACAACACAAACAACAATTACACTTTTTCTAGAGATCATTTTCAAGGACATTTTCAGTGGTGATCTAGCTCGTATGACAGGCAAGGATTGCACCATACACCAATAATAAAAACAAGTTCAGATTATTATTTTCACTCCTCTTATCAGTTTATCTCATCATAATGAGATGAGATGAGATAAGATGAGTTGAATT
Source organism: Brotula barbata (assembly GCA_900303265.1). NCBI lineage: Eukaryota > Metazoa > Chordata > Actinopteri > Ophidiiformes > Ophidiidae > Brotula > Brotula barbata. Next base: position 18,976 of record OMNV01007563.1, read on the forward strand.
TAAAAGATTCCACATTGGTGGAAATTCTCTTGTCACAGCAGCTCAAGTGAGTCAGAAGCATAGGAATAAAAAACAGGCAAAAACAGGAACTGAATGAAAAATGCAAGAGAACATATTACAATATTCAACAGAAAAACTAAATATAAATATTTAACTATTCTTTACTTAACTGTATGAAATATATTTAATTAATATGTTTATATTTAACTATTTAACTATAATTACCAAACAGAACCAGAAGCAGAACTATACACACTGACCATACTATACATACCATACATGACATGCATACCATACTATTCACACGCACACGCACACACACACAGATCCATTAAATCATGCTGATGTTGCAGAGTCTGGCAGTTGGAATGAAGGACCTGCATATTTTAGCCCCACTTAACCTTAACAATCCAGCATAGCGTGTGGAGAGACAGTGTTACCAAAGTAAAACAGTACTGTTGGCCAGTATTTAGCCGGCGTTTGACTCACATACAGTCGGGCTCCCATTCATTGTTTCATCCCAGTTTCCCATTCATTGCTATCCAACTCTCTCAACAATGCATAACACACATTTGAAAACACATCGCTCCTAGCCAGAGCTGAATGACAAACTAAAACCTCTGCAGGGAAAACAAACTAGCAAGTAGGGATGGGGAAAACTCCAAAAGTTGATCTGTAGCATTGATGCATACAGCAGCTAGGGGCTTGTTGAAATCCGTTGCCTTTCCTGAAGGCTCAAATGTGAAGTTTATCTTATTTTAGTTTTTTAGGGTATTTTTGGCATTTCGGCTTTATTATGATAGGTATAGCAGGAATACTACTACTACTACTACTACTACTAATAATAATACTGTCAACAGCAATAATAATAACAATAACAACAACAACAATTAGGGGTGAGTTTTGAAACAACGACTCATACTAATTTGACGGTGTGGTTTCTAAGATGGTACCAAAGGAAACATCCCAAGTGTTTACCCTTTGCGGGTTTAGCTATGCTTTGGATAAGTCAGCCAGAGGAAATATTCTTGTGACAACATATGCAAATATTAATGTCGATATTTTGATGATGTTTTGCACTATGCAGTAGAACATTGCCTTTAACTGAAACATAACCCTTCTGGCATCCCAGTGGCATGAATGCTTGGCAATACCATTTTTAGTAGTTTATCAAGAAGACTACAACAGTAGAGAAATGTGAAGTTACTTCGTCAAATGTAGTAAAGTTATAAATCAGAATCCACTGTATGACGATGATTACAATCATTATACAATCATATCATTTCCATGGCTTTTCCAATAATAATGACGAAATTTCATCGGAATCCGAGATTTTTCTAGAATTCATGACTTTAGAAACCCAGCATTAATTAATAAATAGAAAAGTAAATACTTACAGCGGACTTCAAGATACGCCATTTGAAAATCCTCTCCTATGGCACTCCGTGCTGTGCAAAGGTAGTGGCCTGCATCTGTATACTTCACATACTTGAGCGTGAGGGAGGACACGCGAGCATCACTCCTCACCAGTACATTTCCATCCAGACTCTAATTCAGAGCAAAACAAAACAAAACATGGGATTGATTTGGAGAAAATTACTCTATAAGTACTCAGGCTGGTCGTATGTGACACCATTTCATATAGTCGATAGTGCACATTTACATATGCTGCGCACAATTCTGCTTAGACGATAAAAGATGTGGAGAAACCAAAACTTCCAAAGTAAAATTTAAATCTTAAAATCTGTTTTTGACCCGGAACAAAATCTTCAGAAAGCTCCAATTTATATAGAAGCACAGAGATAACATTATGAAAAACATTCTCCTCTATAAGACAAAAAAAAGTGAATACATGAGGACAAATCTCAGAGTACAAGGATTTATCGATCATTGAGGATAAAAGATACTATAAGTGTAAAGCATTTCACACAGAGGGCTCTCCAACCCGTGAAATATGCTGATGCATACTCTCACTAACAGGCAGGGTTACAATGTTAGTGCACACATTCATATTTTGTAATAAAATAACGCTGTATCTTAATTATTTGTGGTGGTACTATAAGTGTTAAATGCCTATGTGTCAGTGTTGGAAGATCACATGCCGTATCACGAGCTGAAACCGGGAAATAACAGACAGCTGGCTAATGAGATGAGTAAATGACCTGTTACTCAAGAGATACCGAATTCATTAACTTGATATGCAGCCACCAGTCATAAGTGGCTCCCTAACCTTCAGTTTCAGGGTCAACAAGTCTTGGTTGCTGTGGTTGTTGTCATATGACACCAAAGTGTCTCAGAATAAAGTGGGGGACAGAGTGGTTTGCAACTTTTAGAAATATTTCCCCTCACCTTGATGACATCATAGATTAAAACTGCATTTTCTGCATGTCAGTGAATTGATACTAGTTCAAGAGCCTTCATTTCTTGACATTAATAATTTGGGTCTACATAAACTTAATTAAGCAGCTAATGACTCAGCAAAGGTTAATGTTTACTTCCCGATGATGAAACTCAGAACACCACCCCAAACCCAGAATCCCTCGAAATAATCTGAGCGTACTATAATTTATTCATTTTGGATGATACGGCGTGCCACGATAAGCTTTGCTGTCCCGTGAACTGCTCTTTTCACAAGGTGCTTCAGAATTGCATCTCTTTGTGCCTCTTTTTGTTGCCTGCATGGCTTTGATCCAAGCTGCAGGGGAAAGAAAAGCTCAGATGCTTTTACACATATTGAATTAGGGCCCAGCCTGAACAGCCATGTAAGAGAAACCCTCATTAGTTTGTATTAAATTCAATAGACAAAAGCATGTCTGGGGCATTCATTATGCATGACGGGTAGCAGGACCAGGGAGACACTTACATAACACAGTAGCCTTTCATTATGACCCCTGTGCACACAGCATTCTCCCTCAACCCCTGTATAACTGCGCCTGACTGCTGTATTTGTGCAACATGCCTCACTGTGGCATGACTGTGAATTCATACATACTCATTTAGCTGCAATGTTGATTCATATTTAATGTAACAGTTGCCGCCTCTACCTTTTGCGTGACTGCGGGTAATTATTACAATAACATATTGATGCTTTTCTCACGGCCACTTCCGCTCTATGCCCATGATGAAAATTATTTACCAACAAAAAAAAAACAAAATCATGTGATCACTCAAATGTAATATTGGTGATTCATGAATGTTTCATGAAAATGGTCTTCTAGAAGCGGATGAAGGTACTGTATAATGCAACAGGTTTGCACTGTTGGAAACATTGTCGATCATTATTTGTAGACTTTAAAAATAGGTTTCAAATCAATGAATTTTGAAACAGAGGGGTGGTTTCGGTAAGCTGCTCTAATAAATCAAACCAAACAGAAAGCAAAGCTCCATTCTTTGCCAATAGCTGTAGAGCCTTAGAGCGTAAAATTGAGAATACACTGAGTACATGTTAAACTCATGTCTCATCAAATCTTGACTGTCCCAGCATACAAATGCATCTTCCCTGAATGCACCCTCCCTTCCGTAACCTGTCAAATAAACACGCAAATGCCTGAGCACATTTGCAACAAACAAGCTCAGCACACAGATGAGTTCCACATCATACTGCACATCACAGGGTGAACATTATTTTATCTGATCCATGTAAACCCAACACAACCTGAGACCACACATCTAAATATAATAATGCAATTTGTGGGGCAACTCTTACTTAGCATTGTCTGGAGTTAGAGGAACGTGGCATTATGCTGCATGAATGCCACGGATTTCTCCCTGAGTGGCACCTTTGCTTGGGAACACTTTTGTCCTTCAAAAATGTAACATGAGGAAGCTGGGAGGGCCTGAGGATGTTGGATACACACCCAGACTTTGCACGGGTGATTCATTTTCTAACAGTAACTAGTTCGTTCCTGATCCAAAAACCTTACAACTCAAAATGTATGACACACCTAAGTCACATTTTCAAGTCCCAAGTACGAACAATGACGCTCATCTAATCTTGCATAATGCATATCAAAGTTGTATGCAAATCTAGTATTTACATAGCATTTGTGTGATGAGCATGATGCTTGTTCACCTCTGTCTGTGAATAGTGCATGATATAAGCTTTTCATTTTGGCAATAAACGGTCGGCAGTCGTGTCAGCTATGACACTCACAAAAGCCTCCAAAAAATGAAAATCTGGAGGCTGTTTCTCTTCAGTAATTGTTAGAAATGCTGAATGTAAAAATCAGTCATACATGAGCCAAAGAGCCACGGAGCCAATTAACTTTTTGTGCTGCGCTCCTTGCAAGTCTGAAAAGAAAAGAGCGAGGCTGTTTGGTGAACAAATTCAATCGGTTCAATTTCAAAGTATAAGGTGCAAACGCCTCAACGCAAAATACCACCAAACAATTAGATCTCGCACTTAAAAGCTAATTGATGACATTTCAAGCTGATAATAACTTGAGGGATGACTGAACTATAAATTCTTGTGACAGCCCAATCGTTAAAATGCATATTAAAAGACAGATCTAGCACCCTGGCTGAGATCTGGAAATGACACTGTGGTATTTCTCACCAATTGTATCACATATGCAAAACACATATTACGCAGCAAAGAAAGCTGTAGACGTGCCCATGTGGGCAACTCTCTTCTGCCAACTTCAATTTTCACTGGCACTAACACCCCAGGCAGCTACAGAGGGACATCTTACATTTTCTTTACTTACATTTTAACAAATACATGCGTTTATATATTTTACTGTCTTTGGAAGAAATGAATCAAAATGGTACATACAGAGTTTTGCAATGCAATGTTATACATTATACATTATATGTTATACGTTATACAAAAGTCAAAATCATGTTTTGGCCGTGGATTGAGTGAGACGTGGGACCTGGAGACGTGGGTGGCAGGACAGAAAGATTTATGAGGAAGAGGAAAAGAAGAAGTGTGAGAACTACTTCTCATAACAAAAATAACAAATTGGCCTTTGAGAAAAAGACAGTGTGAAATCAAATCGTGCATCATGTCTGCGAACGATGAAAAAACGTGACCCAGGAGTTGATAAGGCAGCTCACTAGACTTCGACTGTATCCTAGAGATATAACAGAGATCTAAAACATAAGAGGAAAAAAGAGAAAACAAAAGGAACAGAAATAGAATTCTGTCTACAGCTACTTCTCCAAAGTTTACACGTTTTTCATTCTTTCCTGAAGAATTTGATGTGTCCAACCAAAAAGAAATTTAACTGCCTTGACATAAAAAATAGAAACGGTCATGCATTTAGAATACCTTGTGCTGCTCAGGCCGAGTCCATGAAGCCTGTAGAGGACAGAGACAGAACAAACAAACAAAAAGGCAAAGCAGTTCTTAGCAAACAATCCTCATCCTGTAAAGAGGGGATTCTGCAAATTGCATGCATGTAAGCAAGCGTCCAAGTTATTTTCAGTAAGTCTACATTTGCCGAATGATGATTTGCTTTTGTTTACGGTCTAGTTGTACACTAAAGGCTATGCTTTGGATTAGTCAGCCAGAGGAAATATTCGTGTGACAACAAATGCAAATATTAATGTCGATATTTTGATGATGATTTGCACTGTGCAGTAGAACAACATTGCCTCTAACTGAAACATAACCCTTCTGGCATCCCAATGGCATGAACGCCTGGCAATACCATTTTTAGTAGTTTATCAAGAAGACTACAACAGTAGAGAAATGTGAAGTTACTTTGTTAAATGTAGTAAAGTTATAAATCAGAATCCACTGTATGAAGAGCAATAGCCTGTTGGCTGAAAGCACAACGCAAATACAAAATACAATAATTTCAGACTGTTGTCTGGCTGAAATGTCTCGATCCGTGCATTCAAGTCAACATGATCGAGAAGTAAGTTAGTAAGACTTTCTGTTAATCCACTGAGAAACACTTGCTGCGTGTTTCAATAAGCAATGAGGGCTTTCAAGGAAACCATTTTGTGGAAGCTCTTTTAACACCCATTGAGAGATGTGGGAATAAATGCATGCCTACAGGGAGTTGGTGATGCTGTATGTTCAATAAAGCTGCAAGTGAGCTGTGAGGGTCTGAATGTATATTAAGCTTGAAAGGGTGAAACGCTGGCTGAATCTGAAAAATATATTATTTGCATAAGGAGAAGAAAAATACATGATAAATGGCGGCATCTCTACCTGTGAACAGACAAAATCTGGACGTATATCACTTTATTGTACTTATATCACATCATTGGCGTGGACACCTTGAAGATTCACAAACTCAACAAAACTCTACAGAATGTTGTTAACTGGGTAAATATTTGATATTGTCGTTTCTTGACATTTAATATGTCTCCATTAAATCCTATAGTGACAACATTATCATAAAAAAACGACAACTCCAAAACACTGACGTAATCATGCTGACAATACTGTCGAACACCACTAAAACACAAAAGTGTTACAGTAAAACGACACCGAAAGCCCAACTCAATGACAAAGCTTTATGGACAGCATGCTGTATGGATTACATGAGGAGAAAATGTGAAGCACAAAAGAGGATTGCCATGGCCATCATGGAGATGAATACTGACGACAACAAACACTAAATAAGAAAAATAGCAACAGCATTCTCATCATATCCAGTCAGTAAATGTAAAACATAAACAAAATAGTCAAAAAAATTAGAATCAAACCATCAGTTCATCGTCAGTCCTCCCTACGTTATCCTCTCTTAATAAAAATGAGAAGCGCAGCAATCACACAAAGAACATGGTTTCACTGTATCTAAGTAGCAAATACCACAAAAATGAGCATGCTGAGACGAGGGAAGGTTACACGATGAAGAATCCTATGCACGGCTTACTGTGTGAGTGTTGCAGTGTTTCTAGCGCTCGTCTTACTCATCTACAAAGCTCCCCAACTAGGTGAGCCCAGGCATGTATGGGTAGGGTGCGCGCAGAAAAACAAACTGTGTTCCATGCATAATTACAAACAGCAGTTTAATAAGACAATTTAATAACCTGGAACATCCCTGTCTCGTCTACACACAGCATCTATGATAATTGAGCTGACAGGTATCATAGTCATACGTATGACAGGTGGGTTTTTTTTAAAGACAAAAGGACAATAAACCACTGACGCAATCATGGAGAACAGGCAACACCATAATACAATCACATCAGAGAGCGCACACACACAGAACAATGTGTTGATGTTTCCCTTAGGACTCATCATTTTTCCAGCCCATTGTTATCCCCATCGATCGAGAATTTTCTTCGCTCTTTGGCCTTGCATGAATTAAGATGTAAGATATGAAAAGAGTGCTGCAAAGAGGAGCCATTATAACACAAGTACAACAAGCAAATGAACACATAGAAGCCCTGTAATGTGTCATTCACTGCACGCCCGATAACACTGTCTTGTGTAATCAATTGCCGAGCATAGAAACCAAAGCAACGCATCATTGATAAAGCACTCACATCAGCCCACAGCTGTTTGTATTAAACAAAGCACTCTCTGAATCAACACCTCAATCCGGCCTGAGATTTGGCTGCTGATGTTTCTTTAACCATCTCATTAGCGATCAAACAATCATGGACTTCTTTCTAATTGGTGATGTGGATATCAGTTAGGTCAAGCTTTGTTATGCCTGGAACAAACAGCAGCTCTGTATCCTGGGCTTAGACTTTGTTACAATACACTCAAAACAAACTAGACACAGCACACAATCAGCTGTAAACAATTATTTGTTTTTATGTTTTATAATTAGTCCTACTTTGTCATTATTCCCCAGACAATTACGTCTCAAAAACTCAGCGTATCCAGTGGAATTTTAATGTATTTAAATATGCAAAGCATTCATTATGTTGATAATATACTGAGCAGGCATAAATACTTCAAGATGAATGCTTTCAAAGACTGCAAACTATCAAATATAATGCTTGAAATATAAATAAAAGCTAAACTATCCACCCATAAGTACTTGGAAATACGACATCAGAGCAGTAATAGCAGTAATACACTCAACCTTTCTGTGAGATATTCACAGAAGAAGATATTCTTTTATCCTGTTTTTTTCTGTACATCTACAGTAATACATTTATCTCCTTCAGTCCTATTGAACACCACGTTACATGTACTCAGTAAAGTGTACTTCATGATGATGCAACCAAAATCAAATGGAGCCAGGCAAACTTTACCTTAAGCAACAATAACAGTAGATTATTAATCTGTCGTAGAACCTCAGATATAACACAGGCTGCTTTGCTTTTAATGCATCGCTAGTATCAGTATTTTTAAGTATTTTGTAATCCTGCCCATCAAAGCAGAATGTCTTGCGCTATTAATCAAGAACGTCTCATCCATCTGCCGTATCATAAATATTACAGAGCCCACATGTGGGGGATTAAGATTTGTTAATGTGAGCTTTTTTCTATTCTAAGTTCACATAATTACAACCTAGATCCCCAGCTTTATATTCCTGGTAGATCAAATATCTAGAGGTTAAATAAGATATCCCTTTTTCATGTAAATGGAATGCATAATTCATTTCATTTTACAAGTCAAATAGGTCTAATTCTACATTTATACCTATGTACCTATCTTTTACTCAGGTGTAAGTGAAAGTTGTGAAATGATTGACACAGCTGGTGTAGGGAAACTGTTCTGTCGAGTCAAGATAACCAAAGTACTCATTTATCAAAATGTATTTCTGTAATCATCCACCATCTCCAGTGCTACCAGGGCATAAAACTATTACAAGGGTGTATTTAAACTTCAGGGAGAGGTAAGAGGGAAATCACTGTCAAGTCTTTGACGGTCAATGTCCATGAAAAAACAAAAAACACAACTTAATAACCCAACGATAGCATTTATAAAAGATGTGATATGTGACAGAATCATGCATACAAATGATACTAAACTTTTAATGAGTTCAAGCTCAGATAAAGGCACCACATAGTCAAAGAGCTAAAACTGCATTTAAATAAACAACTAATTAATTTAGTCTACATGTCATCATCACACGTCTAATGGGGACATATGCTCCAGTTTTGTAATCAATAACAAAAAATATCATTTTAATACACTAATGTGAAAATCCAAGACTGACTGCTTCATTTTTTAAATTTACCATGCTCATCTAAAATGAATGCTGTTTCATTTGTCCCGTCCCCCAAAAATAAATACAGCTGTTATGATGGATACAGAGAGCATGAAAGAAAGACAAATGTTCAGATGTCAAAGCAACTAAATGATTAGCAGCCATTTCCTTGTGCATTCCTTATCGTCCAACTATAAAAATACATTTTCTGTCTAATAAACACAATTCATATTCCAAAAACTTACCAATATAGGTTACTAGAATTGTTCTCTTAATTGCACTAATTCTGCAATTTCTAATATCGTTGTGTTTCAGTAAGGCTGCTAATCACTTCATCATCATCTGTGAGGAGATGACCACAAATCACAGAGCATACTGCTGACTTAAGTGCAAAACACTGCTGCTGCAGCACAACTGCACATCATATGACACTTGTCACACTTGTCATGTGACACCCTGAGCCACACCAGAAAACGCCATGATGCTGCACATCACAGTCTTGGAGTGTTGATCGGAGCATTTCACACTGCAGTGTTTGTTAAAAAGGACCCTGTGTGGAGTAATTCCTCTGACTCACAAAAAGGGTTGATTTTCACAACTATGGCTTATAGATCAATGTCTTTTTTGACATGATAATGATGGGACTGCGGGTCGCACGATGACTCTCTCATCATTTTTGTTATGAAAGCCAGAAAACCAGGGGACCCCTGAGACGAAAAGTCAAAGTACAGCAGCTGGGATGCTTGCTGTAAAATGAATTTTCTTTCCTGGGGCATCAGCACTGGAAAATAGGACAGCAGCATGAACTGCCATGTGGGGGTAGATCTGCGTAGGTGTGCCAGTGTGCGTCACTATCATTGATGTGCAGGATTATACGGGAACAGCGACTACTATGATGTGTGTCATACATCGTGTTTTGCACTTAAGGCCTATATTGATTGATTTTAGCTTCAATCTTCACCACGTGACAATGAAAGAAATGTTAGACAAATATGACACAGACAGACTGAGTGGAACTTAAATCCAAAGAACTTCATGCCTTAGGTGAAAGTTTGAAATGACCAGGCAGTGGCGACACAGAAATTGCATTTACCCATTATGATGTTATCAACCAAATTTTCATCTGATGTCATGAAATAAGCCAGATGAATAGTTTCTCTATCCTACATACATTTTCTACCATTGGGGAAATTAGCATGATATGAATTTGATAGCACGCAACAGTCAAATAAATTTCATGAACTCAGGTCATTCTTTAAGTTTTCTGAAGAGACACTGATTGGAAGGTTCCGTAAAAGGAATTATTGGATATCATCTGGAATTTGACAAATCTGGATGCTAGTCTAGTACATTTCTGTGCCATGCGGATTTCATACCTGATAGATCCTGTTTAGATGTGCCTGTAGGGAAAAAAATGTAGTGCATGTAATGGACTCATTCTGTAGCTCCATCATTACTAGTGTTTCTCTTTACCATTTCCCCTCATTACATTCCACTCATGGACAAACAGGCCAAAGGAGAAACAGATGTGGAGCAAATAGATAAAGAGCGGTTCCCTATATTTGATAGTTTGCACGTATAATACTGTAGAAGGAACCTTCTGTGAAGACTGTAATGGCAGGGAAAGAGCTAGAACACTAGCTTTTACCCAGTGGTGAGAGAGCAAACCAAATTAAAAAGATGCCAACCAATATGGGCATAATATCCTGTAAAAAATGTTTTTTTACAGAAATTGAACAATTTTCAATCACTAACATGAGCGAAATCACGTGATTGAAAATGTCAGTCAATCTCTTTATCATTCGAGTGTTTTAGAAAACACAATAAGATGGTTGACATGTGAAATAATAACAGTCTGTTGCTTAAATAATGCCCCAGACTGCATGCTTATTTCATGTATGACTCAGTTTTTGAAGCTGATCTTTTCACCATGCTGTGGAAAAACTCTTACACCAAATCTGAGCACACTCCAAAGTGCAGTGTCGCTCAGGTAATTACAAAAGATTCACTGAGATATCTCAATGGGGCTGCTAATTTTGGATGCATAATCAGTAACACATAAACTCGGTGAGGGTGAAACCTTCAAAGTTGTCCACCTGCATGTGATCAATAAACCTCTTTCAGTGAATTTGCATTTTAGGTTAATGGTACTCAATTCCTCTCCTGGAGACACCGGTATCCTGCAGGTGTTTCGTCTTCCCTGGTGGTTAATGTATGTCCCATTTCCATGCCAAATGCAAATACTATGGAGTACAATAAAGTTGATGGTGAACCATTTTTGGAAATGTATTTGCCCTCTCATTTTGTGACCATAGATAACGATGCACGCAACCAATAGACAGATGTCTAACAAGCTGTGACTTCACAAATTAGTCTAATTTGAAAGTGTCTCAAATAGCCAGTGAAAAAAACGTTTATTAATTGTTTTCTGGGCAGTCATTACAGCTGCCACTGCGATCTGTTCAAAATCAAGTAATATTAACATGCATGTTGGCGTTTTGCCAGTATTACTACATACTGAAATCACAGTTATAATTCATGTAGTTAATCCAAATGGGACAGAGCTAGTGCATGATGCCAGGTGTTACTCAGTTTATTATCAGAGAAAAATTCAACCTTGCCCAACACCGGCCCTCCAGGACGAGAGAAGAGCGCAGAGGATTTTGGTATTCATCTACAAAATACAAATGCTTTAATCTTGCTTTACCTGCTCTCCTTCGGTGAAGACATTCTCACCAAAGCTCCAGCTAATGGTGGGAGTTGGATCTCCTGATGCCTCGCAAGTCAGAGTTACCTGCTCCTCCAGTTCTGAAGCGCTCTGGTTTACTAGATATGTGATCTTGGGCTGGACTGTAAAACACAGACAAAGTCATCACAGCTGTACTGACAAGTCAGCGCAGTCAGGTGCTTTGGCAGTAAGTACATCACAATCCTGTGGATTTGAGTTCAAAGGGAGGATGAGGATCACCAGCTTGACAGGTGAAGGGGGGGTGAAGGTGTATGTCGGTAACTGCATTTAGGCTTTTCAAGTCACAGCAGTGGCACAACTATGATAACCATGTGGGGATCCAAACTCAGCTAACGTAATCATTAATTTGGCCCACCTCAAAGGACCCTGTCTTCATTCTGTTTACACATAAAGTAAACTGAGAGCACAGCAGGGTGTTCCATTGACAGGAGCCGAGCAAAGCAAAATGAAATGCTGTTCCTTAAGCAGGAGGTGAAGAAAAAACTTTTGAACTGAACTCCATGAAAGATGAATAAATAGTTTAAGCAACGCCGAGGGACAAATTTGAGCGATATGATATTTTCTTAACTATATTCAGCACAAGACAGCAAATGCAACCTTGTATTTAAATTCTTTAACACAGTTACTCAATGAATAAAAGAACAGTTGTATTTATGGTAATGTCACATTTCACATTCACGCAGTTCCATACATTACGTATCATGGACTGTATGTAACAGGCCTTAGGACTTTGCCAGTCATTCATCAAATCCAAAACAGCAAATTTCCATATACAGTGAGCTCATTATCTGACCTTTAGCGGATTAGGCATAACAGTCATCCTTGTAACACAAGTATCAGATTTCAAAAGAAAGCACTTCATTTAATTAAACGTTATAGAAACAAGTAACACAAATTTGCACATTTTGCTATTATCTAACAAATGTTATGTCAGTCAAAACACCAGAGGTAATTTGTACATCCAAGAAACAGAAATGATTTCATACAGCATGTGCAGCATAATTGCAGTCCGCAGAAGCCAAAGGAATGCACTGCAAGTCGGACGTCCCAATAGTAACCTTGTTATCTCTTATATATCCGAAATTCCACCCCACGCATAAATGATGCCTTCAAATGTTGTTGGAGACATTTCAAGTACGGCGTTTGAATTATGCATGTAGGCTTGACCAGATGAAACTGACCCAATACTGTCACTCTTTGGTCAAACTTCATGCAAGCAGCCAACTCTCTGTTTATCTGTTTATCTTTTCTTGGTTCTGTTTTGTAGCACTGAGTGGCTTACTTAGGTGCCAGTGGTATTTTCAAAACAGTGGATTATGTTCCAGGTTTAATTTGTTCTTTCTGATTAAACACTATCTGAATATGTAACACATTTTGCTTCTGAATAGGGATTTCCAAAACCTGATCAGGATCAAGATCAAATCTGAACAAAGGTTTTTTAATTACATTAGCAAAGCTCATCTCTTTTACCATTGTGCAAGTATAAGACACTGGAGCTTTGTGATTGTGGGAAAATCAACTTGTAACGAAGTAAATAAAGATAGTTAGGTTGCCACTGAGCTGGATTAGACGTCTGGAATATTTTAGTGATCATTTCTAATTCATCATGCCTGGTCACTTCTGTTTTACAGAATTGGTTGCATCAGTTAATTCCCTGACTGTTTGTTGGCCTATTCATTATCTTTATGAGCTGCCTACATTAACTCATACGATATTATATTGAAGTCGTGACAGCTCTTACACAACGATGTGGACTATACAGTGGACTAAAAATAAATGTTCAGCTGATCTAAGATGAGCCCATTATTCTTGGCCAGTTCTCAAAATCCTTATACATCATCCAAACATGAAGAAACTATAAGCCAAACGGATATATAACATTTTCTTCCACCTTGTATCCCTTAGGGAACAGATACACAACCATACCATTTGTTCTTGTTCCACCTACATACTATTATACCTCATTCTCTTATAGGTGGGACATTTTTCATTGTCACTGCAGTTCACGTGTACAAAAAGTTCTCTCTTACCAAATACTCTCAGACTGAGTTCCTGGTCACTTTCTCCAGCTTTGTTTTTGGCGATGCACGTGTACTCTCCCTCATCCAGCTTGGTAACATCCATTATTGTCATTTCGGAGCCATCTTCATTAAAGCTGTATTTCTCTCCCATCTCAAGAATTACTGCATTCCTGCAGAAGATAATTGTGATTCTATCAATCAATCAATCAATCAATCAATTCACTCTCTAGAACATCTCATTCCTATTTCTCTGGGTCTCTAGTAGGAGCTGGAGCCCATACCAGCAAAAAGGCAGGGGAGCTGCCTAGATAATTCACCAGTCCATCAATATAATGATTACAGTCAGCATTTGTTATTCTGAAGTCACAGATAAGTAAACTGAAAAGAATTATCTGCTAAAAATAGAAGTGAATTCTTTATAGAGGAGTATGAGTGTGCCTGTGTGTGTATGAGCACAAACAGGGCAATAAGAAACTTTTTGATTGATGTTTTAGGTTATTTTTGAATAGAGCCACATTTTCAGCACTTCTTCAAGACAAAGTTCCAGATCCTCGCCCTGAGGATAAGGAAATAATTGCAGATGTTTCTATACTATTGGAGGCTGAAATAAAACCCACAAAACAATAAAGTAATGAAAAAGAAGAGCAGAAAGATGAGGTGTGCATCTAACCAGTGCCAAGCATTTATCTCCCCAGGTTCTAGTTTTACCTTGTCCAGGTCACCATAGGTTCAGGATAGCCATCAACAGCACAAGTCAATATGGCAGACTGCCCAACATCAGCTGTGGCATTCACCTCTGTCTGCCATACCCTGATGGTCGGGAGCACTGAGACACGCAGAGATAAAGAGATTGACGGACACACGGCAGCATGGAAATGGACATGTAGAACACTTATTTTGGGCTCACTCATTTCAAGGCTCAGAATTTGCAGGAAATAGACTTAATTAGCACAGAACATCTTTGATACACGGTCGCTCTGGGCGACTGTTTCCATGCTGCTTCTGAACCTGGTGATCTCCAAGGATCCGCAGCTTAGTGTCATGGGATACCCGTCACACAAAATCATGCACAGTAAGACAAAAAGGAACAAGAAGTCGTGTGATGAGAAAAGTCTGCTGACCATTCACAATGACCTTTATGACCCGAAAATCAATCTCTCCACGAGCCAGGAGGCGACCCTCGCAGGTATACAGCCCCTCATCTGTCTTCTTTATGCCACGGATCTGAAGGTGATTGTTGCTTAATACCTTGAAGCGAACTGAAAGGAAGCAGAGGATGGATTTATTGTCAGGTGTCAGACATATTTTTCCCGTTTAAATCTAATGATGTCGTGGGAAACAATAAAAAGCATAGGAAAAAAAAAGATTCAGTAAATCATAGCACTTGTCTATGCATTTTCAAAAGGTTCAGTTGATCTTAGTGTGTAATATCTTTTTTTTAGAAATTAGATTTAGAGTGTTTATTTAGAGTACTGTTTTAAAATAGTTATTTTTCAGGTGTACAGGGGAGAATGTAAGTGATTGAGATACGTGAATGATCTGAAAATGGCAGCCCAGCTATAACACTGGTCCGATTCTCCTGCTGAGGAAAGTGTCAAGTATGTTATAATGAAAGCACCTGTAGATCACTGTCATAGGCTGTGACAAGCCGATTACACTGGCTGGCAGTGGGGCCCTTATTTTCATCAAAGCATACAGTATACGCTATTACAGAGTGTCTGACCTTCTTCAAATTCATGTCTGTGGATATGTACAACCTTCCATCATCCATCCATCCATCCCAAAAACTAAAGCATCAGGACGGAAGAAATGTCCCAAAAGCCCACCAGAGTTCAAGAGTTGCAGATGAAATATGAAATAAAAATGTTTAATAATGCTGTGATTGAAAACACCCCACACATGGGTAAACATTGTTATTTTCCAGTGAGCAGTACCAACCACCCATCCACTGATGTTATTGCTCAGTGACAAGTGTGTGTGATTTGAGACTAAAATCTGATTTCAATTCCAAACCCAATTCACTTCAGAGCACAGTATAAATGGCAGAGAATTACAACTGTAACGACCAAACCCAAAATAACTACAGTATATTCTAAATGCATGGCTGTATTTTGCCGTCAGCTAACATTAAAATCTGACATTTCAAACTTTGATTTCATTTGTCAACCCATATTGATTCAAATATCCTGGCATGACTACTTTCACTATTTGCTCTCCTTCATAATGTAATAATAACAATAATAAATTCAATTTATATAGTGACTTTCAACGAAGCCAAGGACGCTTTACAAAGTGGGCATAGTCATAAATCATACTAATAATAAGACTGAGGAAAACTGTAACTGAGCAGTGTAAAAGAGTGCAGGTGCTGTTGACTTTACTACAATGCGTATATTTGATTTTAAAATATGTTAGCAGGCAATCCTGAAATCTGCTCCTTACAAAAAGATGATAGTGCTCTAAAAATAGTACAAACCCCACAATAAGGATTTTAAATACATAATGCTACTTTTTTTCTGCTTGTGAGAGCAGATGAGAAGATGAAGTTAATATGCTACCAAGCTAAATTATTTTTAGATAAAAAACAAACTGCATCACTATGCTAAACAAAAACCAGTATTTCATTCTTTCGTGTCATATTTTGAAAAGACAAGAAACCTGACATGTAAGGATGACTAAGAATGTTATGAAAATAGAGGGCAATCAGACTTGCAGGTGAAACGTGTCTGCAATTCCAGCAGTCTGGTGAAATCTCACCGTCTTTATCCATTTGTATTCTCGTTCCTTTGTACTTCCAGAGGACGGTGGGAGGAGGTGAACTGATGACATCACACACAATGTTGGCATTGTCTCCTTCATTGAACTCTTGGGGTGTGGGTGCATTAGTGAAGGTGATTCTTTCTGGAATACGACAGGGAAAAAAAGTAACTCACTTCAAACACCATCCTCTTATTATTCTTCACTTTGTGTGATTGTTGTGTAGGAAATAGTATACAGCTTTATGCCACTATTTATTGAAGCTACAGACGTATGTTGTACATTTATAAATTGTGCTCAAACATAGCAGGATATCGTAAATCATTAATGGGGCATTTTAACCACAAAATCAAAGAGAAACACAGTATTTTTGATAATTCACTTCAAGGCAGAGGTAGCAGACATTAGCATAGTCATTTTTTAGTTAGTACTATTATAGTACCACTAGTAGCATGGTTTCTATGTAAACCTTTGTATCTAAGTTTAGCTGTGTATTAACATTTTTTACAGCTTTAGATCATGGTGCATACTGTAGAGCATTTAAGTCTAAGTATTTGATAATTGTCTGATAATAATTTACTCAAATAATTGAGGTGAGGAAAAGTTCAGAATATATTATACGATTGTTTCCATTGCAGCACTACACTTGACAAACATTTGCCATAACTGATGTCCGCCATGTGTGACATCCTAAAGAATGTCTGAAGGTAACTCTGAATTTGTAACAAAATAGAAGAGTTGCCCACAGGGGAACTTCAGCAGAAAAAATGCTAATCGGTTTCAACTAATGTAGTCAGACTTTTGTACGCTCTGTCTTGGATTATTTGTCAAGTCCATTTCAGTGTCCCTTAATGCTCCCATGTATGCCTAATCCTTTTAATACTGGCTCGCATAGCAATTTAATACAACAGCAGTGCAAAAAATACGGAGCTTAAAATATCTGGAGTCATTTCTGATACCATTGTTTGTAAGGGCATTGCACAGATTGCATTATATATCATAAGGTTAGTGAGTTTTTTTAGTGAAATTTGTCAGAATATTTGTAAAATATGACTTAATTGTTAATTCTGCTAAACCAGCAAAGCATCAGAGCATGGCAAAACACTGCATGTAGATGGTGACACTGTAATTAAAGAGTGCATAATTGTGTTTGTCATCAAGCATTTTCAGAAATGTTTGTAGATATATGCTGAATTTTGTTTATGAATGTAAATAATAAATACTTTGTGTACTAACATTACTGCTACTTACATTAATACTACTAGTTGTATTAGTTATATGCACCCCGTCTTCTGAATAAGCACTTCTGACAATAATATTTTGGTCAAAAGATGAAAAGTTACATTGTGTACTTCTTGTTTTGCAACTGTTATTCTGATTTTCATACGAGATAGATACACATGGGCGAGCAGTTCTGATAATAACCTACAACAAACAGTGATACAACAGGGAGGTTCTGTTAAGAAAACCAAATGATTTCGTCTCTGATGGACATTTGCTGTTGCTTGGAAAATATAGGAAATAAAATCCATTACTCAGAAGAAATGCACAACAGACAGGATCATTAAGCAGCCCTATAATGGTCTTCCGACCATTTATTGAACATGTGAAAAAAATCCATCTTCACTGGAAAAGAGAAGGAATGATATGTTGCCCTTGAGCAGTCAATAAAATACTATGTCTTCAATACACTGGAATTTATTTCTTCTTTATGGATATTACAGTTTCTTAAAATAGTCTGTGCTCATAGCACTCAAGAATGTGGGTGCGTATGGGGTGAGAAAAATACTTACGGACGATTTTGACTTTGACTGTTGCCTCCCCTTGGTCATCACCACTGGATGCGACACATTTGTATGTACCCCCACTGTCGGTCCCAGCTCTATACAGCGTGAGGATGGACGATGACTCATCGTTACGGGTTACTGTTATGTCTTGTCTCTTAGGTTCTATCTTGTCTCCGCTTGGTCCAAACCAGTCTATCTGCTTGGCAGCGCCTACAACTAAGGGCACAATAAAGAATAGCACATCAGAAGACTATTATGCATTTACATTGATAATTATTATTTCTATGTTATTACTGTCTGCCTTCATTATGCACCGGTGGAACAGAGTGGAAGGATTTTCAGAAAAAGAAATGAGGATGACATGCTACAAGGTCCCTTGTTGGATTCAAAACCAGGACGTTGCCGTTTCATAGTCACAGACTGCAATGTCATTTGGAAGGCCCCAAATCCACAATGTTTCAAAAAGCTAACGTGATTATTAAAGCATCACATTGAGAGTTGTTGTGTTATCAGTGCTCCACATAAGCCTGTGCTTACTTAGCAGAGGGTACGAATGATTCTAAAAATATTTATGACTTGTGAATGATAAATAAAATTAAAAAATACCTTGAATAATCAGGCCGAATTTTGCTGGTATGTTATTGTTTGATTTGCCTCACTAAGGAGCTGATCAGACTGTTTTGCTCAGGGGAAAGGCACCATTTTGTAACACGTTCCCATGAGATTGAATCATTTTGCTTACGAAACATAGTGTCTTGGGATTTACTTTGGATGAAATTTTGAAAAGTTAAAAACCTAAACTCAGATGAAATGGCTTGCAGTCACAGAATTCTTCTCCACTGTTCGATCAGAAGTGATCAGGATAGGAGAAGCAAGGGGAAATAGTGTTAGTGCACCTCACTTTTTAGACTCAACGTCCATTAAATGTAAAAAAAGCAGAGGGGGCAGGTGGCAGGGGGGTTCCAAGGAAGGAAAAGAGTTCAACTTACCCTCACACATGAAGAATTTGGACTCTCCAACACTTATCTCCCCATGGCTAGGGGTGATCTGCACATCCAATGAAACTGTAAACAGAGAGACACAAAAATACCAAGAACTTAATGCACAACATGAATAATGATGCAAGCTTGAAGATGACATTTTCTTCAGATTTTAAAATTAAAAAACAACAATCCTGTAGTCTTTATACCAAAGTAACATTAAGAAACTAATCATTGCCATAACATAAACCAAACAAACAAACTTCAATCGACCAGAGATAGTAATCATCCAATATTCCTCCAAACTATGATGAGGTGTGTAGTAAAATTCCATTACAGTCTACAGCTTTGGGCGACATGGATTATGTTGTGCATTTGTGTATGTGTTGGTTCAAACAAACATAATGCCAACACCAAGGACAGTCCACAGCATGAATCTCATGATTTCATTTACCGGTTGCTGTGAATGGTTCCACTTCTGCTCTTTAAATTGTCTCTTTGGGCTGATACAGGCTGTAATTTCAGCTGTTTTGTCTTATATCTGCTTATGTTTCCCAAACCTTCCTCAGTCTTGCCTAATTTGTGCATATTGACTATTAATTCCCTTTCTAAATTGTTCTCCTTAATATAAAAGCCAGCCTGATCTCCCCCCTAATGAATCAGAAATTGGTTTCAGTTCGCCTGTGCTCACTTGCTGTTTTCAGATAGTTCAACAATTTTTCACGCCACCAAATTATCATCATCTGCAGTAAAGAATAATCTTGCAATGAAGCAGGCACTTGTGAATACAAATCAGTTACACCCAGTAGCATTCTACGACATCAAAACAAGTCTAAGATTTGACAACTGCCCTTGTTAATTCAAAGGTCATCTCAGACTGAAGCTTGTGGCAAGATTTCATTACAAAGTTTGTAGCCATTCAGAATTTTCATTCTCAAAGTATATTTGGGATTCTGCTTGGTTAAATATAATGCCAAGATAACCACCACATTTATGTATGTATGCACTGGACACAGGACCTTCCTGTATTTACTTCCTTGCTCCCATCCAGACACGACTGCCCAACAAGTGGGGTGAAAAGAAACCAAACCATGGGGAAACCCTCCAGTTAAAAAAAATAAAATCATCATCTGATTTCGGACCACAGCGAACAAACAGCAAGTGTGAAAATGCCCTTAGTCAGTTTTTCCATACGCTAACAACTCCGCAGTCACATTAAGACACCCACAGATTAAGCAATCATTAGGACAGAATGGATTCTGTGTCTTGTGAAAGGACACTGCACCAGGGTGCCTGCATGCTGTTACAGGGGCTTCCTTCCTGATTGCTCTCCCTGGAATAGAAAACCTTGCTGCTTATGTTGGACGAGCTGTTTGATCGTGTGTACCTACGAACCCCGGATCCGAAGTAGACAGCCACGGAATCCCGCCGCTCTCCGCCCCTCTTTCCTGCAGAAGGACGAAATTCATCAAGGATACAACGGAGAAGTTGTTATCCCAATTAAGTCGACTCCGCCGATTTCCACTGTCCCATAGAGGAAACCAGTCTTTAGTATCGCCAGAGAAGTGATACTAAAACCCGTCAGCGTCAGCCCAGATCGCGATGCACTCGCACCCAACGGACGTACCTTTAACCCAACTCCCCGAAGACGACTCACAGTAGGAGGCCTGTGTCTGGGCAGAGAATTAGTTAGGGTTTACTTGAACATTTTTGTGTTGTGAATAACGGACCGCCGCGTCCGTCATTACTGCTGCGTATACTGTTATAACTCTGTGATATTGTGAATCCCGGACCGCCGTGTCCGTTATTATCGCTGTGTGTCATTATAATAATCTCGTAACATTGTGAAGAATGGGCCGCCGTGTCCAACTGGTGTTAAAGTTTTATTGGAAGTATTATCGTTGTTTCCCGTTTGATTTAATGTTTTTGATCAGTGTTGTTTGTAAAACCACGAGTCGTGTTGGTTTCACTATCACCAAGATAAACTGCTCGTTACCGGTTGAAAGGCCAGTGACCCGTCTGACGAACCCCAGTTCGTTCGCCGTGTTACTGTATGGTAAAGGACAGTTTATCGAACCACGAGGGTGACCAACGGATCTCTTCTTTGCATGCTATCCCTTTTATTAACTCTCTCTCTCACGCATACACGCACATACACACTCCACACACTCACGATCTCGGTAACTCCTAGATAGTGTCCCCTACGGTCAGGATTAGACTGTACTGGCGCCATTTTGTCTCTTAAGACACATCAACCCCTTTTTGTCCTGTCCCCTTATCAGATTCAGTGGTCCAGCCGCCATCTTGAATCATGGCACGGTGCCCTATTCACGTGATTTAGCCGCCATTTTGAATTAGGGCGTGGTGCCTCACCCACGGGGTCTCGTCCGCCATCTTTCCCCTCTCATTTGTTCGCCCCTTTCCCTTTGATACACACATATACACACACACACAGACACATACACCCCTATACCTAATACACACATTCACTGCTGTACACACGTTACATCTGCTTATTACCTGTTAATTGAATTGATATTCAATTGTTGTTAAGATCATAAACTGTGAATAAATCCTGTGTGCCCTCCTGTGTGTTGATAGTGATTATTCGAGTGTGAATTTATGGTAGTAGATGAACAACAAAGGTCTGTGCTCGGAGTTTACCCTTCACTTTATGAACTTATGATTCTGATTCCGCTTTGATAATTCAGTTAATTGGTCCCTGGTAACAGGGTGGTGCCCCATAATTATTAAATATTTTTAATCATTTTTTTATATTAATACCTGACATTAAATTGTAAGAATTAATCGCCAATTTTCCAAATTTACCCTCCTAGTGCACAACAGCATACACTGACATTTACGATCCTCTGTCCTTGCGAAGAGGACAGTCTGGAGTGAATGCAGTGTTTTTTGCAGGTAAAATGACATTTGCTGATAGTTGGAAATATACTGATAATTTAACACATGCATTCCTGATAAACATTGCCGGCGTGATTAATTCCTCTTGGCTCATAGTTCTTGTTTTCCCCGCTCTGTATAATCCAGCTCATACAAACACATCACTAGTGATCGACAACGTTAAATATTGACTGGGCTGCATTTGTTGGCAGATATATCAGCACACAGTATATGCTCGCAAAATCATAGGTAAATTACAAGCTGTCGTGTTCCTCTTCAAAGTGCATGTGATATTTTGGCCCCTTTTACACTTTGTAAAAATGTGATGTCAGTAAATGGATTTGTAGAAAGACACCTGGACTTGCATTCATAAACATGCTGCCTGTTTAGTGATCGATCTCAGCATTACACTCGCAGGTACCCATTTTAAATCAACTCTCATTCAGGACAACTATGAATGAGATCTTGTAACAAAGAAAGGAACATAATGTGAGTCGCAGCAACGTTTGTGGTCTGAGAGCAGGCAGCATTCAGATCATGATGCTTTCATGCAATCTCAGTAACTTGAAAACATTTCCAAAGCCAAAACAATGTCAGGGGTTAATGCTACTTGCTTACTATTAAGGTAGACATGGTAATTGGTACTACTGCTACTATTACTACATAATTATATATGGTTGTATTCTACATCTCGTTATATAGAAAATGAGTAAATTGCTGAATGCTAAATTGTGAGAAGGGCTGCACAATTATGGCCAAATCATCGCGATTATTTTTATTGCATTTTCACATGAACAGAACACCGCTTCCAACATTGGTCCTTATTCACCTAAATTCAGTGCATCTCCTGGAAAAATACGTAAATGAAAAACCAAAACTTAATCCAAAATTAAATCATAAGCACTGTGCTTTCACTTTTTGTTGTGCTACATTTGCAAATGACGTTTCCAAGCATCAGTTCTTCATTGTTCTATTCAAACTGGCTGAATAGCAAAATTTCACTCTCTTCCAATTTTGTACCAAACAGAAAAAGTTACATTTTATTATCGGACGGAAACCACACATCCGTGTTATCTGTGGGGAACACCCCTCAACTCCGGGGGTGATCTCAATATAAGGAAATGTGTGTCACGGAGCAGCTGGAGGAGACTCCCTTCATTGAAGGACGCCAATAGAAGCAAAATAGCCACAAAAGCGCAATTGTGCGTTGCAGATGAAAGCAGACAACTGTCCTCCTGCCTTCAGATGAATACTGGGATTCATCAGTTATAATAAATACGGTTTTCATTAATTGTTTTATTCGCATTATAAATTTATCGAATTATGTGCGTACATGTAGATGTAGCCAACGTCTTTTTGTTTTGGCTAAACATACGTAATCTCTCTTTTTACTGTATAATTTGGATGCACCAGAAAGATCAGGCATTCACAGATTCATCAGCCAGCGTGGGACAATGTTTGGAAAATATGACATAATACAAAAAAAATGATTTCATGGTCCAGCGTGTAGTTGCAGACGGATTTCCGGATGCGACCAAGTTGTGGCCGATTTCTCTTTCCTGCACAAATGTTCTATAGCCAGTGGAAAAGCTTCCATTATAATACACAAAATCAGTTTTTAGAACTTTCCATGCAAATATCCTGCACAGAACTTTGCACACTTGGTGTGAAACGGTCTGACTCTCATCTGTTATAACCAACACTGCATAACCATTCTAGGATCCTCCAAGTTAGCTAATATCAAGAGGGATGAGGGCCACAAAAGGAAAAGACTGTACCCCTTCTCTCTCTCCACTGATGGTCTGCTCCTCTAGAATTGTACTGATAAAACCCTTCAGCAGTAATAACAACACACACACTGAGACTGGGGTTTTTCCCAAATCAAATTGTTCTCTAGCCCAAACAAAAGCAGAGCCATGGTTCCTCTTAGCAGACACTCATTAACAAGGCAAAAGCATTGCTCTCCAACCAACAGCTCACTTGCCAAAATGAGGCATCTAACAAGCTGAAGTCCAGTTAAAGGACAGCACCTCCAAAGCACGGCTGGTAAATAAAGCAACTCATTGGCCTAGAAATTTGATCCCAATGTGAATCCCATATGACCTCTTCCTTTTTAAACATCAGGACGGCTGTGCAGAGACAGTGACATCCAAACACCCGACAATTTATCATTTCTTTATAATGCAATCTAAATGTGCACACAACATAAAAACAAATAAATCCTAAATGCCAGTCATTTATTGCAGTTCAAATATATTGCACACTGCTCAACATCTACTTGAATATGAACCATTTATGTTACAATGAGGCCTGATTCTAAAACTAAGTATACAGCGGCAGGCGTAGCAAAGGAGAGGAAGAAATAGTTCTTGGTAGTTTTTAATGTATGGAAAATCCACTTGAAAGCTGTGAAAGGAAAATGGTCCCACGGTAATGTACTTCACTAATTAACAAAGCTGACCGTAGGGTTTTAAAAGTAACACACAAACAGGAGGAACATGCCCAAACCTGTGTTCGTTTTGTTGTTGTTGTTGTTAAAGCCATCAACACTAATATTTGAAACATCAACAATTACGGCTGCAATTATGCCTGAAACCAATACCTGCTGCCAAAAAACATGATTGACAATGAAGTCTTGTTCATAGTCAATCATGTGCTCAGGCTGATGGAACATTAACAGAATGAGGGTCTGCCTGAATTTTCAGAGATATTCTATGATCCAAGACAGACAGTGGGATACAAAGAAAAAGACCAAGAAGGTGGCGTAATGAATTAAAGAGTTAGTGGTGTATTTCACTCTGTGCGAGGCAAAAGTAAATCTTAGGCCTAATCTGAACAGAACACTGTAACTGTGGTGCTAACAACAGTAATTTGTGATGTAACATTAGCTGTAAGGAATGTCATACATGGATGCACTGTCAATAATTAGTGTATGTCAACAACTGAAGCCAGGTGTTGATTGAGCTACCAAATAAAAATCAGGCCACCTTTTATAAAAAATATATAAATGGCTGATTGTGGTTCAGAGTTATGGAGCTGGTGAGACTTCTATTGTCTTTATGCAGGTCACAGCACAATGCAGCAAACTGCAGCCAAATATTTTGTCACATTTCATTATAATTGTAATTTAGAGTTACAAATATCTGCATCCTTTCCCATCCACACTAGCCTTTACTATACGTTGCTCCTTTTCTATTTAAGGAACATTTTTCATGTTTTTTTTCCTCAGTACAGCCATGAGGCATTACACTACTTAACAACAGTACGTGCACATGTGCTCTTTATCTTTGCAGATACGGTGGAGGGGGTATTTCATGAATGAAAATGGACATTCGTGTCCTTGGGCCACAGTAATCAGTGGCTCCATCCTTCGCAGCTTGGTTTATACCTTAAATTTATCCCCTACGGGAATACTGTGACTTCTCCACAACGCTGAAAGCAACAACAAGATATGAAGACTGAGGATAACAAAAAGAGGAGAATTTATGCAGAGACTGGCCTCCCTTTCCTCTGTAGTTATCTAAGAACAACACCTCAGGTGCTCTAGCAGCAGCCCGTGCTATTAGGAAGGCACAGGAAGCCTCGGCTCAACCGTGACTTGTTATGCTTACTCTGTGCTGTGTGGGATTATGCTCATTACCCACACATGCGCACACACAAACAAACAAACATTAATCTTAACAAGGTGACAGTAACAGAGTTACTGCATGTGTCTGTCAGCTGACTTAATAAATAAAGTTGTTTGTTTTTCTTTGAAGAGAGATATCAGCAGCTGTCCGTGATGAATCTGACTATTTCATGTTTCAGATGATCGAATTTTTTTTGGGGTTGTGGCTGCTCGTTCATTAAAACATCTAAAGTGCATCATCAGTCACCAGCTGTAGCAAAAGCAAATTCAAATGTGCCAATAACCGAGGGTGAAAGGAAACCCTTTCACCAGCACTTCATTCAACTGCGCTGTTACACAAACGTAACAAACATTTTGACTCTCAATTAACACAGGAAAAAGACTATTCACACATCATTAGAAACTAAGCTGTAAACATTCAATTTAGTGTCAGAAATTCTGTCCAACACCAGGACCCCAGTCATGCCCAAACTGCATTTATGAGCTCCGTCTTAGGGAACAAGCGAGTATTTGCTTGCTGCTCATGCCTCTCAACCACAGTTATACTCACTCCCACCAGTTGCTATGGAAACGTGTTTCCCAGCTCCCATTTACACGTATTTTGACATCACTACTTTCTTTAACTCTCTCTCTCTCTCTCTTTCACTTCAGTGCTGATTGGATACCTCCAAGAAGTTAAAGAGTTTGTCTAAACAGGGTGCTCAGCTTCAAATAACCACATCAAGTGGCTGAGCTATCCAACAACTGCACCATCCAATTCATGTTTGAGGCTATAGCGTAGTTGGAGTTGGTCTTATATTTTTCCTCCCATTACACAGTATAAATAAATGGAAGTGGATAAACCATGAGCTATAAGACATTTAATGCAATTTATGACCGTAGCACTGAATCAAAATGTCTAAAACAATGTCAACAAAAACTACGCTTACTTTACACATGCAGAATTCATTTTGTCTGTCTCTTGTGCTGGATTGCATTGCATGAAGATTTAGCTATGGAGCACACTCAACAAACACAGAAAAGTTAAAGCCATTACTGTAGAAAATGTTGAAATCACCTGAAGATTAACATGTCCTCCTTTTCTCTGCTGGTGTTTCCCTTATTACGGCCACAAGAGGGGTATCAATATTTACCAGGCTTACATTACTTTTATGTCTTTTTTTTTTTAACATGAAAAACAGATGGCTGGCAGCATACAGTAAATCTCTGTGCGTCAGTTTTAAAGAATACCAAGCCAAACAGAACCCCAAGTTAAGTTGGAATGAATTTGTAATCAATCCATTAGACTCAAAGTGCACATAGAAAAGCTCAAAAAAGACAATTTCCATGGCATCTGCCACACCCTAGTGCAGCTTAAGGTGGAATTTATTTTTGCTCAAATCATTATAAACTGTGGAATAACATGGTCTAGTTAAATAAACACAGTAACACAACTCAGTAATATGATTTGCCTTGTGGCTACTTGTTTAAGAACAAAGGGCAGACAATATAAAAATACTGATATAATACTTTATGCATTTGCTAACCAGGTAGCCAGCCAAACACTGAAATTGAGAGGCCCAAGCAGTTAAAACTGATCTACCAGGGTGGATATGAAGACTATCCGTTGTTAGAGTGGTGTTCTGAAAGGTGTTTCCTTGAGACTGAGTGTCACTCATATGGCAAATCTATGCTGAGGGGTCACCTTTTATCGCTCCATCAAATGTATGAATCAATGTAAAAAAATAATTTAATTAAATAAATAAAAAATAAGATACTGTGTGTGCTCTTGGAAAAATGTTTGACCAAGCACTTCAAAAACTTATGTATATCTGTCCTGGAAAATATTCTCACATCAACTTTATTAACTGTAACCCATACATTGCTTTTCCATGACAGCAAATCATTTCAATAAAAGGTCTTGAAAGCAGAGATCTGTCATTTTCTTCAGGTCATTGCTCTCTGAAGCAGCAAGAGGTCTGCAGCAAACATAAGAGTGTCCTTGTAGAAGGTTGTGTGAAAGTATTCTAAATACATAATTCAGCCATTTCTAATTTGGACGTCATCCCAGTTTGTGAAGTGTGAAATGGTGGGGATTGAGCTCGATTTTGATGATTTCAAATATATAAGTATGGTGTTAAGTTGACAGTTTTAACTGTGATTATTTTCTCACATTATGATGGTGGAGTGGCCCTTGTCACAGTAAAAGGTTTCTATGCCAACAATGTAACTATTTAAGAAGTATATAGATGATTTGCAACTTTCCCCACCAGCTATGGACGTAGCATGAGATGAAGAATGTAGAAATAAGTCTGCAGCTGTCTCGATTTACACAGGTAAATTTTGTTTACCAAAGATGCACGAGCATGGAGGAGAACAAGCATCTTGTAATGTCTGTGTTCTTCTCCATATAAGGAATACCATACATCATATTATTTTGTAAGGGCACACATGGGGGCTGAGGGGAGGGGGCATTACAGGACATAATTAATGTATTTGTTGGAATGAAGGAATGAAAGAAGAGAGATGACCAAATGACCTTTTCTTCGAGAATATCCACAAAACAGTCTAGTATGCATTCTTCTTCAATACACTAAGACAGTGGTGAAAAATGCAAATGGTTGTTTCTTCCCTGTCAAGAGACATAAGATGTAAACACTACAACAGTGACAGAAACATGTCAAGATTCATCTTTGATGTTCATCATTCAACAATCATTGTTACCAAAGTATGTTTGGCTCACACACGCACATATATTTCTGGTGACGCTGCACAACATGCGATCTACGGTTGATACTTAGCCTGAGATTCTTCACATCATGGGTATGTGCTCTACCTGTGGACTGTGCTTCCCACAGGATCAAAAAAGCTTTTACTGGTCACCTCACATGTGTGGGTCTGAGTTATAATAAGATCTCCTGGGTGCTGCATATACATCTTACCATGCTGATTTACTCTTCCTCCCTTTGTTAAGATCTGACTGAGCACGGTGGCTCACTCCAACCTTATTCAGGCAATTCTATGCAAGTGCACCTCAGTATATGCCTAAGCTGTGCAACACACGACAAAAGCCCAGTGAGCTGAGTGTATGTGGCCCATCTTGTCTTGCTGCACACTCCTGTTATGAGTCATTTCTTAGAATCCAGGCCAGGAGAAAATGGACATATGGTGGTGGCAGGAGTTGTTAAATACAGGACAGAGAACGTTTTTGGGGGGTTTTCACCTTAAAAAAAGAATTTCAATTATGTCTTATTATACTCATCATACCATTGCATGAATACTTAGTGAAATTACCATATAACCATGGTTACGTACAAGAAACAGATCAACTAAAACAATAAAAGATTGTTAACCGGTACAGGGCTTTAGAGAGGCAGCACATACATTGCATGTAGAAAGAGAGCATCCTGTCCATAAAAATGATACGCATAACCAGTGAAATGCAACTATTTCTGGAGAATAAATTCTGTGATCTGAGCATAGACTGCAACCTGGGTGGCAACAACACAGAAAAATAGTCTGTGTGGCTTGAACAATGACAGAAAAGTTAACATCTTTGATGTAAATAGAATGAATCACTGCAGACTGATCTTTCCAGATGAATTATTTTGGTGGTTCTCCAGTGGTTTTCCTGCGAGTGCTAGTCACGACACACTCCCAAAGCCTCGGAAGGAACAGCCCTGCATGCTACAAGCAATGCATCCATTAAGGTTTTGCATAATATAAACCATGGAGCAAACCAAAGCGAGCAGAATTTCATGCATCTCTGATAATTACTGTAAAGAGGCATAAAGGGGGCAAAGGGGGCGGTAGGGAGGGAACGACAATGACCACTCAGCCACAATCTGCCCGGGACTACACACAGAACCTCCAGCCTGGCACATGCACACAGCTCCCTCTGTGCGTCCATTCAGAAGGCAGACAAGCTGGGACGAGCCGGATAAGCCTGCCTGTGACTCCACCAGGAAGAGGATCAATAGGAGGGAACGCACGATTTCAGATGCAGCCAGACAGAGCCAGGGGCAGGGCAAGAGGCAGAGCAGCACTTGAGTACTCATTATGTTGTGTAGGATGACACAGTGTGTGCAACCTCTTCTTGCGCAATCTATGAATGGAGGAAACGACGCAGACCCATTAGAGTTCAGTCAGAGCACACAGTAATTTCACTGATGCACTAAGGAAAATAAAAACTGATTTTGATCAAGGTTAAAGATAATCGTGTGTGCATGTGGACAGCAGACGGAGGAACCTGTTTCTGGAATCTCATATCTATCTAATGACCAGAAAAATGTTGGATAATGTTCACTGTGGTCATCTCTTTTCCCTCGCTTGCTGGCATGGAAACTGTTGGCTGCAGCTGAGCATTTGGACATCGCCCATCAGCAGTCAATTACTGCTGTACTGATCTCCCGCCTCCCATACTAACAGAGTGAGGGGAAAAAACACCTGCCAAGTATCAAATGCCAGTAAAATTAGTCTTTGTCAATAAGAAAAAAAACAAAAACATGGTCAAGTGCCTCAGTGACCATGGTGATAATTTGGTCTTTTCCTGTCCTCAGATAAAACCCCACAAAGCTTTCTTTCTCTAAATATTAGCCTGTCAAACCATTCAGTGGATCAATGCCCTGTATCACTGCACACAATTCTGTACCGCAATTGAATTTTTAAACAACATTTCTAGATGGAGAAATGAGTCAGAGATGACAGAAGATCTATTGTAAAAAATTAGTAACTTATATTAAAACTTCAGTTCCTCAATTTTCACATTGGACATGGCTCGATACACACAGAAAATGAGTGGGGAGGGACAGTTCTATTAAGTCCTTAACATGCATTATGTTATGCGAATACACATCTTATCATCATGGTTGTTTTAGGCATGTACTAGCTAACACTTGAAACAAGAACATTAATATTTATTTATTTTTATAAAAAGTAAGTATTTTCATTTCTTTAAAAATAATTTCAAAATAACTTAACATATGAACTTTATTTTCAGCAATTCTGAGGGAAATTCCATGATGCAATTTGGCAGAGCTTTATTAAAAGTTGTAAGAAGTCATTTTCAAATATATTTGTACTAGTATGTCGTTTTGTTTATTTTCATGAATGGTAAATAAATGTTTATTACTGTTGTATCAACCGTCATCGTGCCCTTTTAAACATTAGCATTAGCATGTTGTGTAGCTTTTTGAATGGTCTAGAGACATTGCTTTACACGGGCTGGGCTAGTGCTACTGCTAAAGCTAGCATTACTGAATGATCTAACTATGGTGTCTCGGTATTCTGTCTTGCAGCCCTGACTTCGGTTAAAACACAGCCTTGGTAGACAGCTGACTACATAGACAATAGAATGGAAGGCAGCTCAGCTGTTTGTTTTTCTTCCTTCCCAACAGTCCCAACCTGTCTGGCCTTATATTAATGTTTTGTCTCTCACTGCAACCCTATTCTCCCCACTATCTGGAATAGCATGCTTTAGCTGTACTATACCAAAACAATGTCTGATCATATACTGTGCACGGACACACCAAAACAGTGACTGCCCTTCATTAAGCTAGCAACGCCACAGTCATCTGATGATTGAAAAATGTGTGGTTATGTAAGTGATAAACAAAGATCGGTATAATTAAGAGAGACATTTGGTACTCCAGAGCTAAATATGGAGCCACTGCTGGCTTGTTGTGTGGTCATTGAATAAAGGCTTACCACTGTACACACGGCAAACACCATGCTTGGCTCGGCTGTTTACGCATGCCCGTGTCTAGTAGTCATGTGTTAATCCTCTTACGTTGTAGGCTGATACCTATCACATGTGATCAGGGTAAGCGGCATCTTTTTTTATCATGCCACTTGCGAGTCGTGTCTCTCTCAGAAACAGGTACAATCCATAAAATCTTCAGTTGT
The DNA here is from genome assembly GCA_900303265.1 of Brotula barbata. Classification (NCBI taxonomy): domain Eukaryota; kingdom Metazoa; phylum Chordata; class Actinopteri; order Ophidiiformes; family Ophidiidae; genus Brotula; species Brotula barbata. Next base: position 50,753 of record OMNV01007563.1, read on the forward strand.
CCTTATAAATGTGACAATAAAATTATACATTTTTAGGAACAATCAACTCAGCAGTATATTCTGGTTGGGTCAGGGTTCTTCCGTGTTCACTTGCATGGGCCATGTTTTGCTTAAACAACACTTATGAAAGGTTGCTATGGCGAAGACACTATGCAGTCAATGTCATGCTTGCCGTCATAGTGTAGCCTAACTCCAGACAGAGGGAGCACAGCAATTTACGTGATACGCTGCAATGTGCAATTTTCTTAAGGAAAATCACCTGGTCAACATGTTCATGGTGAAGCACACTGTGCCTCACTATAATTATATCACCAGCTGTGCTTCTCAGTTCCGTGTTAAATATTTCCGCCTCCATCTATCATGTCACCTGTGTGTGTGTGTGTGTGTGTGTGGATGTGCATGTTTGTGTCTGTGTGTTGAGGAAATGCTACCGGCTTCTACAGAGGAGCTAAATCATGTTAAGCTGAACTTACACTGTAGGTGCCAAAGAGAGAGAACAATAGTAAAGAGTTGCATGTGTTCAAGTTGATACAAGCTTTTACGATCTGTGCAAATTGTGAACTGTTACACCAGTTCAATGATGCAAAACTCTCACCATCAATATTAGTGTACCTGATCACACATAACTTTCCTGCTATATCTTACAGAATCTGCTTGTTTCTCAGTTGTTTTTTTGCACATTATACAATAACTGTATATACAAAGTCTATTTAATAAGTTTGGTTTGTTGATTGAATTCAAAGGATGAGCTCAGCTTTTCATGACATCGAATTTTCTGCACTGCTACTTAGAAGTGCCAATTTAGTGACAGACACAATAGGCCTAGCCGTGTATTGACCCTCCTGTTCTAACCGACTGTGAACTTGTGCAAAACACAAAATGAATAACCTACTTGTCTCGTGTAGGAGTAGCTTGTCTCCTCTACGAAATGAAGAGACTCCAAATATGACAGCAAGAATTAGAGAATGTGCTGCTTTGTTGCTCATAATTATTCCTCCTCTTACTGTACCAGGCAGTGTTGGGTGTAATGGTGAAGCTGACCTCATGCAAATAACCCCAGTACAGTGACAACTATGCTGACAAGTGCTGCAGTATTGCCTTGAACGCAGTTCTTCTCTCTGATGAGTATGTAGTGCCTTTCCTAGCTGAAAAATTAATGTCAAATTCTCAACAGAGTAAAGCCCTTTGATTATAATATGAGTCAGCTGCTGTATCCTCCATGATAAATCCAATCCATTTTATTCCATTTAAGATGGCTTGAACATTAAGGGAACCATTATAATTAGCTGATCATAATGAGTGCTGATACCTTTGTAAAATTGTGATGAATGTTTAAAATAAGATCTGTGACTCGGAATACTAAAATTATCATTTTAACTATTATCATTTGGGTACCGTGGTCCATGCTCTCAGTTCTTAAAGCAAAAATAAATAAATCAGACATCATTCATAATAAGTCTTCTGGCCCTCACAGCAGTGTTCACGTTAAGTTATGTGGTAGCATGTTAGACAGTAGTGTTATCTATTTCTGTCCCCAATCGCCCTAATTAATTCATGCCACATCTAATTGGGCTAAGCAATAACAGCATGGCTATTAGCCTTATTAACAATGAGAGCCATGCACGTCCTAAGTTTTTCCAGTTGCTGATTAGAGGGGAAGCTGACAATCACCACAGAAGTCATTCAGACTTAACTTGGCTGACTCACCCATGATTTCTCGCATAGTTTTTCTGCAATGATGTGGCCATATTTGGATTGACATTAGAGGACGAGATAAGTGAACAAGACGGCAGAGGAACTCCGTGAACAATCAATCATCGGATGAAAATACAGTACACATGAGTTCCGAGCCATTCATAGATATTCATTTGAGGTGCTTGTATTCAAACTTTGAAAAGAAACCATTGCACCTCCAGGAAAACCTCCACAAGCACATGCTGGTTTTATTGGGTTGATTTTATCATCATATGTGATTTAAGACCAAGACCTCATTGCTTGGAGTTTAAAATTTGGCAAATGACACAGTTACAGAAAGTCAAGGTCAGTCAAAACTCTTAAATTATTTGGTGATTTTTTTTTTGCCCGTCAAGCCTTCTTCATTTGTGAATCAATTAATCAATGTAATCTTCCAATAAACACTGTGTATATGCTGCCAAGGTAGTCAAAATGACGAGCTTGAATATTCTCCGCGGAAAATGTTCGAATAGTTGTGCTGAAATTAACTTTTCAGTGAAAGCCCTGAAAAGTTTAATAAACATGTAATCCAAAGTAATTTGGTAGATTTTTGGTATTGTTTGTTTGTACATACATAGTTCACTGAAAAAAACCTCTATAGCTGCAATAACATTTTGATTTTAGCAGATGAAGACTAGGGTTAACTTTGGAAAATGAAAAACCTCATTACCATTCCCTTCTTGTTCCTAACATAGCTATCAGTGTAAGGAGTACTGCACAATGATTAGGCGTGGTCTGTCTTCACAACAGCTCCACATAGCTCGACAGATGGCACGGAGGCACCTCATGACATAATATGAGTTTCCACGCACACCTTGCTGGCCAATCAGAGACTGGGCAGTAAAAATAGACGCAGGCGCAGAGTTAGCCTCCAGAGGCTTGAGTAATCTCTTCCTTTGGGGTAGAATCTCCTGAGACACAAAGGGAGCAACGCCATTAATATGAGCTCTTACAAAACGAGGTTCTGCGTTAATCCATCTGGCACGCTCTCTTATTAGTTCTTATTAGTGCCTCTTACAAATGTAGCGTCGTTTGTACTATTTTGGGGGTGTTGAGAAATCTTGGCCCATTCACTGAGAGCTATAAAATAGTTTGATATCCTTCACATGGCTGTCATCAGCCTTCACACTCTGTGGCATCCATGGAAAAGATTCACGATGGGGTTCATGACACATCCGGCTTAAGTTGGCAAAGAGAGCATGGGGGCTTTCAGGCAGTGGAAGTCAATGAGTCATATTGAGGGCATATCCTTCAGGGAGGAGTGTGATAGGCATGGCAAGAAAGACCAAGTGAAAGCATGCCAGACATTTTACGGAGCATTGAAGTATATATGCTCTAAAAAAAGATTTGCTTTCCTTCATATTCCATTCTGATACTCATTTTAAGAAAATACTTCATGGTGACACCCTCAGCTCAATATAGAGTGTGCATGCATTCACAACATCATGGGTTGAAAAACCGATTTGTAACAACTCATATCACCGCTTTACCAAAGAATATGTATTGTTGTACAGTCTAGTTCAATGGGAACAGCTGTCACATTCGGATATCTTCTTATTCATTTGTGATGTTGAGAAAAACTGCACGATTGATTTAGACTTGTCTTCTCCATTTTCCACATTGTTCTGCTCACATCTGATTGCACGCTGTCTTTACACACACAGAAAATGAAGACAAGAAAAGGATTTCAGATGTGCAGAAAGTGAGTGGCAGAAGTGTATTAGGGAACGTGCAATTTAATTTACTTAATGCAATACGTAAATCTGTAAATGATGGTATGATCTGTAAATAATGGCGCATGGGCCAAAATTTGGTTCTTCATGTTGATCAGCAGATTGATAAACAATCCAGTTTATTCACTGAAGTCAAAGGGAAGTTACATGAGGGGGCGCAGCAAAACAACCGATGAATTCAAAGTTAAGTTAATATAATATATTTTTGGGTTTATATTCATTGTTGAAGTTCTATTCTTGAGCTAGATTCACTGTACTAACCCACTGTCGAGTTTCATTTTCAGATAAGTCATCTCAGAAGTGAAAAAAAATTCTAATGCATCGGAACATTTACACCGTTGTGACAATAGGGAAATCAATTTCAAAACAACAGGCGTGTCCCTGATATTTTATACAAGCCATAACTGCCTACAATGATCACAATACTTAGCAAAAATATCCTGACAGCCATTTCCCCATTACTATTAGTGATATTGTTGAGCTAAACATTTACTGTTTTCATGTCTCTGCATGACTCAAATAAATGTCAGTTGGTGGGCTTAACAGACAATTAGGATCAAAGAAGCAGTATTAACTTCTCTCTATATCACAATTATCACGTCTGACGAGTGGTGAGCAATACCTAATTCTAAAATCATAAACAACCTCAAACTGCAGTAAACCTGTGCATGAATTACCCATGTTAATGAACACTTGATTAGTGATTCCATTAACAATTAAATTCATGAAGACCATTTTGCTTCGACAATGTAGATTGTGTTAAATCACTCCGATACAACTGATTTCCAATCTACCTGGCTATGGAGGATGAATCAACAAATGCTGACAGAAGCGGACAGTCCAGTATGGGAGCATTAATTGCCCGTAGAGGACAATTCTTACTAATGAGATTGCAGTTCTGAATTAGAATAACAGATTACAGTGACAGTGGTGCACATTCCAAGTGTAGCAGCTCCAGCCAGCAGTCTTCCCAAAGCTTGCTTTGCAGTAACAAGAACCGGATGTGCTATGTCCACTGAAAATGACATTATGTCTGTAAACACAGTCAAGCGTGTGATATTTTGTCCAAAGTAGGTCACCACAAGAACAAAGAAGGGCATATTATCCCAGTACTACTCCAGTGCAAGACAAAATTAAATTGTCAAAGGCCATAATAATGCATGCCTCATCTTCTGACACACTATTTAACACACACTGTGGCTAAATTAATTCAGACAGGACCTGCTTAAGAGTGTTCTATTTCTGAGGAAGCAGTTGTTTTCTCTTTCTGTTTCAATGTAGCAACCAGAGGCGCATTGGATTTAGATCATTACATTTATCTGTTTTAAAGTCAACCAAACAAGGTGCACCAACATTTGCTTTAAAGACAAAAAAATGACAGTACACCAGTTCTGTCTGGATAAAGACTGCCTAACATTATCAGTGTGCATTACAAATATGGTTTCTTTCTCTTACATGATGTCACCCTCTATGACACTTTCTCCAGGGACATTTTGGAGCTGGAGTTTGTAGTCACTGGCAGGAGAAATCTGTCAATCCAGGCAAAAGCATTGCACAAAGACAGGCTATCAAGTAAAGCGATATCCAACACCCTGTGGAGAAACTGCGTGTGTGACTTTCCATTTTTTTTTGCCGTAAGTGAAAGTTTGTACAAATTCTGACAGTTTAAGTGAGAGCTCAGTTACCTGGATTGAGTAATACAGTATTTTTGTAAGAGAATCAGTCTGAACCACCAATTCACATTAAAGGCCATGGCTTAATGAAATGAAAATGACTGCATCATCAAAAAATTTATTATAAGATGCCACTTCCATGTTACTAAATCCTGTCCATTTAAATCACGTCTGGGAATAACACAAAAAGCTAAGGGAGTCCACTGGTGTAAGACCTCTGTCCACATTACATCAGACTTCGCCTAATCACTTGAGTCCAGAGTTGGGTTGATTAACATAATTAGTTTGGAGGGAGGGCTATTACTTCAGGTTAGTTTTCATACAAAAGAATGCGACCAAAGTATGGATCAATTGCCCAGCACACATCTAGTGTCATCCTTAATGCTGTAAGCTTTGTTCTGCAGCGAAATATAAAATAATGAACCAATTCAATCAAAGACATTGTTTAGGGGCAATTATCACGTAGCCGTTGATAGCCAATCCTGTTAATTAAACATAAAAGCCTCCGTGCAAACAGCTTCTCACTTATGTAATTAAGGTGGCCACAGTGTTTTTGGATTGTCAGCACCTCACTCCACAGTCCCCAGTCACCAGGTTCAGGGACCATGGTAGCTCCATGCCCGAGACCACCAAGCAAATATGGGAAAATTGGCTGTCACTATCAATTGTATTGATTATCAGTTAATCTACAAATTATTATGATTATTATTTTAGCAGTCAATTTTGCATGTGTATATGCTGAGTATATACAGTATATATGTGTATATATACAGTATATAGGTAAACATAGATCAGTAAATGGTGCTGTGTCACTTAAAGATACAATGCGTTGTGGTCTATGTAATGATGTGTTTACATTTTCAATTGTTGTTATCCAGTAGAGCAGAAAGAGGGTGAATGTAAGGCAAGTAAACTGCACGAGGCAAGTGGCTTTTTCACCAGAAAAAAGACCACAAAAAAACAAATAAAGCACTGGAGGAAATAAAGTTGCCATCTGGAATTGCAATTCACAATTTTCTTTGCTCATCCTAATTGGTTGTGTTCTGTCTGCGTGAAGAAGCAGAAGTTAGCTTAGCGCAAGTCAGGTTTCATTTTTGTGTTTGCCACTTTGCAGAATTGGCTTGCTGCACGTTGGCATTGGACTAATTACCAATGTTGTTTCTCTTTTCTGAAATGTTAGGTAAACTGAATTTTCAGCTCCTCTTTGATTGAGCTTGTGCAGAGAGCAATTGAAATCAAGTGTGAGTTTTGTCCTCTGACAAACCTGTTTGCTATATTTTCTTAAGCTGCTTTTAACTTTTTGGTTTTTTTTGTACATTCGTATAAGGAAGTTTCATGAGTGACTTTATGGGATAATGAATATCTTCATCATGATTCCAAAAGCATGTTGCATCATACAGGTATAGGAATAGACTCAGTGCAACGCTTACCCATTATGATGGCCAATTTAATTAAGTAGTATGTTCAGGCCACGCGAAGTGCTATAATTTTTGCTTTGCCACCCCCCAATGACAGCGGCATTTCCATTGTGCCAAATGCAAAATAGGTTTTGTGCTCATTACCTACCATCAGCCTTTAAAAGAGACCAAAAAGATTTTCAAAAACCAATTTTGGGCCAGGTTCTCCAGGAACTCAGAGGTGCCAATCGGAATAATATTAAAATTTACAGAGGACAAGAGACAGTGGAAAAACACAAAGTTTTTTGTCTCTGCATTTTCTCAAATGCCATGGCAGAAAAACATTGGCGTTGTCAACTGGGACAGCAATAAAATCACAGACTGCCACCTGTAAATGGCGCAATTACTTCATCCCCCCCATAATACGTATACCATCGGAACAGGACTATGGCAGATTCACACAACAGTGTCATCACAGACCACCTCCACAATAACAAATAACAAATCACATGAGGTCCCAGTGTAATATTAGTTCTGTGAAATGGGACATTAGAGGTGAGAGTTCGAATCATTCTGGCTAGAGTCCTCCACCAAATGTTCTCAGAGAAACTTTTGTCCAATTTTGGGAATACCAGAATGATGCGTCAGGCCTCCCTGCCATCTGATCCAAGTCAACACCAGGTGGTGATCAGCTGACAGCTTAGTCCCACTCCTGAGCCAAGTGTCCAGACCATATGGCCACAGGTCCGATGAAGCTATGAAGCTAACTTATCCTTGGATTTGTTACAACAATTTTAGTTTGATATACATATTAACATATATATTGTGACCTTCGAAGTTTGCGGTCTCTTGTATAAAATACATAAAAAAATATTTGCCATTAAAAAAGTCGTGGACAATCTTCAACAGGGAGTTCTACAAAGGAGCATTCCACTGGTACCCACCTCCGCAAGGATCCTGTGTATGTGCGGCCCAGTACTCACAGGTTGAATACCAGTTGGTGATGAAACAATAAGAGGACACACTAAACAGTGGGACTTAAGAGTGACAAAGACCAGTGCATGGGATTGACTTTACAAAGAGTGAAAAAGTGAAAAATGCAGCAAATTATACTGTAAAAATGTCAATGCTGATGTCACTGTAAAGCCCTTGTCAAAGATGACATTTTGTTCTCCAAATACTGGAGTGCTTAAATCACTCAATTTGCTAAATCACATCCAACGCTAGTCAACAATTTGATAGTGGTGTGATACAAAAACGTGGCACGGATTTGCGGAATATCCGTGCAGCATGTAAAGCATGCACACTGAGTCCAGGGTGAAATTTTGCATACTCGTTTTCCAATTTTGCACCAAAGAAAATGGACCCAGAAAGTAGCAGGAACGACAACATTTTGCACTGTTTTCCCCCCATTTTTCTACACAAGAAAAAGAATTTCCAACCTATTTTGGCGAGGCAGGCAGAACATGGAGAGCTCATCCAAGAGCTGCGATCGTATCATCCACACTTCAGATGATATTTCAGGATGTCGGTAGCACAGTTTGAAAGTAGGGCGCTGGGACACCAGAATGATCAGGCTCTCATTCATATTTCAGCCAGAGTTAGGACAATGTTTGGAAAATGTGACATCATGCAAAGCAAACAATTTCATTGGTCAAACGTTTAGTTTTGCAGGCTGAATTCCACAGATGACAAAGTGGTTTCAGATTTTTTTTCTTGCTGCACGAAAGCTGCACAAGAGTTCCAGCATAGTGTGAAGGATTCCATTGTGTGCGTGTAATGTGTCTTGGATTTGCACTTGGTGTGAAATGGCTTTTAATCGGTAAAATGGCCAAGCACTACTTGAAGTCACCACAACTTTGTACGTCCTGTCCAAAATGCAAAGTGTATAAAGTTTAAATAGCCAGATAGTCACAAACCAAAATACATAATCACTGTATGGAATACTAGTCAGCTAGTCAGGATAGATTGATAAATAGAGTTGTTGATAAATAAAAGACATATAAAACAGAAAAAAACACTGAATATTTAATGTTTAACAGCAATTTTCCTACACTCAATTAGTGAGTGTCTGTTTTAGCTATCTATCCATTTTTGGACAAATCCATTACATAATTTTAGATTAATCTGCAGTGAAATCAGGTTAATTCCCATCCCCAGAAATATCACTTCCTAGACCTAATATTTCTGTTCCTTCTTGTGCTCTAAAAAGCTTTATTAGAAGTGGGCTACACATTCAAATGATGATGTTAAAAACTCCAGTGATACTGCAAAGTTAACTTATGATTGTACTCCATAGTGATTGGTACATAGAGAATGATTAATAGTGACAATTTTCTTTTCTGTACCTTAATTTGTGTAAAATAGAAACACAATAATGTAATGAGTAACTGACTAGGCTGGCTTGTTAATGTCAGCAGGTGATCTTTGGGTACCGCACAATATATTACTGTACAAAGAGCAAAATAGTTTATTATGGACAGCTAAATCATGTGATATTAAGAGTATATGTGTCTTTGTGTTTTATCAACGTCTTTGTATTGCAGCACTATATTAGTGTGTCAGTACTTCAGTTTCAGTCTGCATATTTTGCAGATAAATGAGCTGTACACTTGGCTCTACTGAATTTCATTAAAATAGCATTTTTCACTGGGTGAGAATTACTTGTGATGACTTCCCATCTGTATAACATGCTGACTCTGTCACGATTGCTATAGAGAACGTGTCATCTTAGTTGGAATTCTGATTAAATCAGAAAGTAAAATAGATTTTTTCTTCTAAGTGTGACTTGACTACTACTATGCAGGTGTTTTCATAAGAGTATTCATAATGCATCTCTTAAAATCTCATGCATGAAATGCATCTCATTCTATGAAAACCATTTCTACATTGCCAGCCAACAACTAAGCCTATAAAGCAGTACCATATAGGCTAATGTTAGAAAGGGTGACACACCATGGCGACAGCATAAAAAGAAAGCCTCAGGCGAAGCAATCCAAATTCTCCCTGCTCTGTGTATAGTGATGCATCCTATAGTGTTTTAATAATGAATGTACCACGCTGTGCACAGATGCATGAAAGGAATGACAGTGCTCTCTATAAAAGATTCACAAAGCCAACCCAAGCAAACAGGATACTGCTTTACTACTAAAACATGAACTGAAAGCATTTCCTAAATTTAGACATAAGCTCTGTTTCAGGGTTCAATTGACAAGATGTGTCTCCATCTCTTGTGCCTTGGGGCACAGTGCCTTCAGCATAGACAGTGTCATAATTATGAGCTCCGTCCATCCAGCAGGAACAACACTGACAAAATAGTGAGGAGTCTGTTTGTTCCTGTCTTTCTCTTGTTCCCAAACTCCCAAACATGAAAATGCAGAAAGAAAGAGATGGTCTCAGCTAGGGAAAATCCGTTTTTATTCACAAGTAGATTCCCACAAGGAGAAGGTCACACACACAATTTGTCCAATTGTGACAAACATTTGCATTGCTGAAGGGTTAAAGTTGTTTTCTCTTTGGTGAACTGAAGCTGATAGTGTGTTGTAGGGATCAAATCACAGCTTTGTTAATCAGAGGTTAACTCACCTGTGCACAAACAGGTTTATGTAACACCTCACACCCAACGTGCCAGCGCGATAGTTAAAAATATAATCACTATGTCAGGAGAACCAACCTATTTTCGGCAGACAATTGCTTCCCTAAGAAAACTTTGACGAAGTACACAATACCTGTAACCGGCCCGTTTTGAGAGTGAATACTTCAAAGTGGAGGGAGGCCATACAAAACATATAGGTACTAGGTTACAGGCCCACGGGAAATATCTATTCACAGGCTTTTTTTCATATTCTGAATGGAAAGGCCACAATGTTGTAGAGTTCCAACTTCTGGGGGCAGATTTGGAGAAATATTTCAAATTTTGGTGGAAAATACTTTGATTGAGATTCACGGAGGTTTGCGTGAGGTCTTTGCTGTGTCTTACACAGTACCTGCTTTTCATACTGTGATGCAGGTCTGAGTATCAGGATTTCGACTGTACGGTGAATCATTCCGTTCAGAAGCGTAGCATGTTTTCAATCCGAAGAATTGAAAGCATTCTATGAAGTTTATCGTGCACTCGAATCACAAGCTAAAAGCACACAGCCTTCATAACCAACAAAGCACTGTTTTGAGATGCATGTAAGCTATTTTTACATAGTAAGTGTTGGTTATTAGGATTGGGATTTGATAACATTTAGTTAGGTATTTTCAGTTATAAATCTTTATCTGATCTTCCTTACCCCTTCAGATTTTATCAATGGGTTAGTTGTGCGAGCACCTCCATATGAAAGTGGCGCACTACATATCAAACATTTAGCCTTATTTCTCTGCTGCTGCAGCCATATTTTGGACAAATTTTTCTGGGACCAATGGGAGCCAGGTCCTGTGCTCTACCCTGTCCCTCTTGGAAGACAGTTTGTTCACCCACTAGAGCACAGACAGACTGTGTGGTGTTTTATGAAGCCAAAAAGATAAAGACAACTGTATTTGTTGTCTTCGTTGGTTTGTCCTAAGAAAATGGGTCAAGAAACTATAGTAATTTCCATCTCAGATCCCAACCCTAATATTCATGGTATTAGATTAAAATCAAGCCTAACTGATATTGAGACTAAAATAGTCTTCACTTTTATTAAATAAAGACTAATCACTGCAATTTCAACAGCTCAACCCACAGCTTGTAAATCATTTGCACGCAAACCCTTGGGATAGGATGTTTATGTTCCTTACACACAGTTTTACAGGGTCACATCGCATGCATGTGTAATGTCATGTTTCAGCTTCCCAAGGAAACTCCCATCTCCTTCAGACCCTCTCAGCCCTGGAACTGTCTGATCCACTCCTCATCACAAAAGATTCAGGCAGCTCTGGCTGGAACAGAATGACATCCTCTCTTGCTTATCCTTCCTATTACTGAATGGAATCCTGAGCATCTGAGGGATTTTTAAAAATGATGTCCAGGTAATGTGCAGGCTCTAACAGTGGAAGTCTCCTGTCTGTTACATAGCGGATGGGTAGTTCACTGACTGATTATTTCATGGTTGAGATGACGTGCAGGAGTCTGCTCAGACTAGTCTGAAAAAAAAGTCTGACAGCTGTTGTCCAGACTTCACCCATCAACCAAATGTTTAAACTAACATCACAACAGACAGATAAAACAAGTAGTCTTAATTGGCTGAATTTCCCCAGCTTCCTCCAAAACCAGATTTTTTGTTCTAATTTGACATTTTCAGTTATTCTGACATCTTTCTAGATTGAAGGTGTATGGAGATATGCAGTATAAAAATATAACTGAAAAACATTGTCAAGGTTTCGCAGAAGGCACGGGATGAATATTTTACAGAAAGGTTCAGTGAACACATCCCCTTCTCAATAAACACAAACAATGGGAGCAGAATTAGGGAGTGGAACTTCAGTCTGTGCCTTTTCCGTGCTCAAACTTGTAAAAAGACAGCGTGTGTGTCTGTGTGTTTGTGCGTGCGTGTATGTGCATCTGTTCTACTTTAATGAAGCAATGAAGCATCTGCTACATGTCATAACTTATAGCTATGTGACTTGCTTTGAGAAAGAAAAAAAAAACTGAGACAAAAATAATATGACCCTTTCTGGGCGGGTTGTTATTTCACTTATATGCATGTTTAGAACACAAAATAATGAACAAATATAATAAGAAACCTAAGAAGTTACACTCATTGACAATGCAATTAAAATCTACTGCAATTTACCACAAATCAACCCAAACTGATTTATTATTACTTTTTTATGTTATTGTTTGACTTGTTTGACACCTGCCAAGCTGTCAGTTAGGACAGTGCTTAGTAATCCTGCCAATATTTTAATTAGACCAGATGTGACAAAGTAAACATCCAAGATCACTGATCACTGAACTGTGTAATAAAATGTATATTTTTTTTAATTGGATGTAAACTGATGGACTGGGAAAATGATTAAACATGCTTGAATACGTGGGATGTAATAGTCATCACAATATAAGCATGTTGACCATCTGGCAGTGTTCCATTTCTGACTGTGTGCTTATCTATATTCTAAGCCTATGAACAGAATATAGATCCAGTTCAGTGAACAGAAGGCAGAGCTGCTCATGCTGCAGAGACATGCTTTTTTGATGTCCTATACTGGCATTAGACAAGCACACACAGTCGTCACCAAAATCACACTCACTGTTGATATTTTGTCGTTTAATGGTGAAATGGTCTGTGATTTGATGTTGTACCAAACTTCACTATGCTTTCATATAATCAGCTTCACTACCACAAGCATTTTACAAGGTGTGTAACTTAAGCTAAAAAATACCCCTACAGTAAAAAAAAAATGGCAGTGACTTCCATTGTCAAGCGAGGCAGTCTGGAGAATGTGTATGCTATCTGCAGTTAGCCGTGGTCCCATCATGCTTTGTAAATGGAGCAGCATGGAGCTTAGCTGCATCATCCTTACTTTCCACATGATGTAACTGATGATGTAACTCATGCAAAGTGAAAAAATCCCACTGTATGCATGAGAGCTACATTGTCAAGAGAGCCACATGGTGTCATGCAGAGTTGGGATTCATCAGTCTCACAGGTCTAAGACGTTTGGAACTTAGTGTTTCTCATCTTTGTTTTTTTTTTTCTCATTTTGACTGAGACCATATTTCATTTTCTGACAGAGAAGCATTCTTGAAAATATTCCACTTTGCATTTGAACATTTGAAGGGGTTCAATTAATAACAATGTCAAGATGCTCAACAGGCCCAGTGAGCATGCAGAAGACAGAGATATTAAAGGGATGATACAGAAGAATAATCCCTCACCGGAATCACTCCTACTAAGCAATATCTAAAATATTGCAGCTATGCTCTGAAAAAGATAGGGATTTTCTATGATTTATATTTAACTACTCAAAGTGAAATGTAGCATTGTAGCTTCAACAATTGTGCAAAACATTAGGAACACAGTACAAAGCTATGAATGCAGTAAAACAAACCCAGCATATTACAATTTAATTTTTGATGAGGCTGGATGAGTTGTGTCATAGGCTTTGCTATACTATAGTAAAAGGGGGATTCCACTGATTTTTGGGTTCAGATTATTGGTCTGTGGTAGCACTATTCACTGAAAAAAACGCATTTGAGATGTACAAAGTCAAGCAAGCTTACACTAATGACATATAAGTTATTTTGTGCTGTGGCAGAACATCACAATGAAAAATATACTGATAGGGCCTTAAAATCTTCAAACAAACGCGTGAGAAAATGTGTCAATATTTCAATGCACAGAGGTTTCCACTCAGTTTATGTTTCCCCTTTTCTCCCTGAACAACATCCCAATACTTAACAGGCTGTTAAGTGTAGTGACCCAGACATATGTTCCTTAGCATCAAATTACTGATTTATTCAAAAAACACTGTTCTGGGGATCATCTGACACCAACTCCCTGTATTGGACTTATATAACAATGCATTAGACCTACTCAGAGGATCGCATCTCCAAACCGATCAAAGCATCAGATTACATAACAGTTGATTCACAGCAGAAGTGTGCTGTGTATCACATCACTGTGCCAAACTGATCATACAAAACAACACTGTCCCTGATTCATGCAAGCATCCATTGTCAACTATTGCTCCCTACATGGCACTTATACCTGCACAGACAGGGTGGGGTTACACACAAGCCTGCTACAAGGGGCACGTAATTCAATTTGCAGTGTCCCTTTAAATGGAACCGTGACTCAACCCAGGACCCTCTATATGTGTGTGTGTGTGTGTGTGTATGTGTGTGTGTGTGTGTGTGTGTGTGTGTGTGTGTGTGTGTGTGTGTGTGTGTGTGTGCGTGTGCGTGTGTGCATGCGTGCGTGCGTGCGCGTCACAGCATCACTCCCGATCAACAACAAACACATCCTATTGGAACTGACAACAATTTCCAACACCAATACGACACGGATATAATGGGATGACACGTTCCCAGTCACACACCGTCCGAGTAACAATTAAATCGCTGTCCTCTTTGAGCATCGTGTCCTTATTTCATTTACAATAACGCTAAGTCAGCGTAAACGCAGCGTTAGTCACGCCGAGAGCTTGGAGCCCTCGGAGTATCCCGGGGAAATGGTAGCCCAATGCATCGCTAAGCAGCGGGCTATTTTTATGTGAACAAACGGATCACCCCCCTCTCCACAGTAAGCTAATTAGCAGCGACGTGCAGATGCAGTGTTGTACAACGTTGCACCTGCTAACCAGAGCGCCTGAGGGCGGAGGGAGAGGAAAGACCAGTGGGCGAGCAATTACCTTGTCCTGACCGCTAAGGGATGAAAGGAGATGCTACATGCACAGAAAAAACATAAACACAAACGGGCTAGTAGCCACAAAGCGCGAAGGAATGCTGAATGAGAGGTTTTCTTACCTGTGGCGCCCACAAGAAGCAAGGCTAAAAGGATATTCCGGGACTGGACCATCGCAACTCCCGAGTAACGCCAACGTTAGACGGCTACGGGGAAAAAAACTGGCTGGTCCCTACGTTATGGCTGTCGGTTTTTCTGTCCCTTAGCAAATGCTCATCCTAAAAGTCTATGTCTGTGTTTGCGGTGATGCGGGTCAGAGGCGTCGGTGATGATAAACAGCAGCACAGAGAGAGGCAGTGATGACCGCCAGCGGACTGTTCAAAGTCTGACTGACAAGCACAGCCTGCTCACACGTGAATCAATCCGCACTAGCCGAATAATAGATCTCCGGTTAAATAGTTCCCAGTCGCCCATATTATGGTAAATATGGTAAATGGTAAATATTAGTCCCATTGATACAAATAATTCCAATCCACGTGGACGTACGATTGTTTGTGTCTGACGCAAAAGGCACCGAACCACAAAATATACAATCTTTTACAAAATATGTGTTCATGTGAAATTAAATATATTGTTGATGTTATCATTAACCATAGCTACCAAGCTACGCTGTCAAATATAGAGGAAAATTAGCGTGCATCAAATATAATATCAAATATTAGCTTAATTAATTAATTAACATTTCAGGAATATGAATGTGCAAATATATGTCTTTTGTGTGATTGCTAGGATTAGCTGCAAAATCACTACAAGTATATAACCACAGTCATCAATCATTATCAACAACACAAATATATATATATATATATATATACACCGCTGGGATAGGCTCCAGCCCCACTGTGACCCTAACATAGATGAGCAGTATAGATAATGGTTGGATATTTACTGATATGGTGACAACAACAACAACCACAGGCTAACCATTGAAATGCTCTATCTACCTCTCTGTCTCTCTCTTATATTGAATACTGGGCTGCACAGTGGCTTGGTGGTTAGCACTTTTGCCTCACTGCCAGAAGGTTGGGGGTTTGTGTCCCAGGCTGACCCTGCTCTCTGTGTGTTTGCATATTCTCCTCGTGTCTGCGTGGGTTTCCTCCAGGGACTTAAGTTTCCTCTCGCCCCCAAAGTCATGCTGTTTTTGTGAAGTGAAGTATCAATATTGACCACAGATGTTAATGGGAGTATGATAGAGTTCTGCCTGTGTCAGCCGTGCCATGGACTGTGCAGGGTGTTCCCTGCTTTTTGTCCAGTGACTGCTGGGATAAGCTTCAGCCCCACCGTGACCCTAACATGGATAAGCCGTAACAAATAATGAGAGGATGTCAAACAGTCCATCCATTATCCGTACGATTTAATCTGAACATACAGTATTTTGTTATTAGCCCAATTATTATACAACCCTCTTGACCTTTGTGAGTAATGGTAACTGTGTTGAGCAATTGCCCCTGGGAGGGTTACCCAAGACAGTAACACCTCCAATCATTCAGTAAGACCGGACAACGTTACCTTGCCTGGACGCCTCCACCTGGAGCCACACCTGGGAGTAGAGCTTGCAAGCCAGCATTTGTGGCCTGGTGGGATTCATCTAAAAAAAACAAAAAAACAACAACACAGGACAACCACCAAGGGAAGGCATAAGGGTCTAGTGCACAGCCAGCATTATTTGCATTACTTGCTGCTTTAAGTCTTGAGTCACAGTGTAACAGCAGTGCAGAACTACAGAGCAGCCCATATACATGCTGGGATCATGGATGATAAACAATTGATGGTGGAGCTGGAACAGCATAAAGAGTCTCTATTAGGAGACAAGGATTGGCGAGAGTCCACATTGCCGATCTTCACATAGCATCTCTTCTTTTTGCAGACATAGTAGAGTTCTGTTAGCTTCATTAAGCTCTGGCCTCCAACATGTGCTTGACTGATTTGCAGCTGAGTATGAAGCGAATGGGATGAGATTCTGCTCCTCCTCACCTGAGGCTGTGGTTCTGTCTTGGAAAATGGTGGATTGGCCTCTCCAGGTGGGAAGTTGTTGATACAAGTATCCCAGGGTCTTGGTCATGTGTGAGGATAGAATGCAACGTGAGACCAATAAGCAGATTACTGCAGCTACAAGAGTGATGTGCATGCAATATCGAACTGTCATGGTGAGGGGAGAATTAAGCCTGAAGGCCGAGCTTTCAATTTACCGGTCAATCTACACTCCAACTGGCCACAAGCTCTGGGTTGTGACCAAGAGAAGGAGATTGCAAATACAAATGGCTGAAATGAGGCATACTTTTCACTGTGTCATAACTGACGCATAGGGACAGGGTGAGGACTCAGGCCTCAGGAGGGAGCTGCTCCTTTACGTCGCCATATTGAGTTTGTCCAAGGATCATCTTGGCCAAGGAGAGGAACAACTGTCTCTGTGATCTGAACCTCCAGAATCAGTGGAAAATGGACAGATCTGTGTTTTGCAAAAGAAAAAGCACAACATCGCTGTGCTTTATTGGATTACTGTCAACTACAGACCAAATGTTTCAAGGACAATCTTCTAAATATGTGGAACTGGAACAGACACATTTACAAACACTCACCTAAACAGAATCCTTCCAAGAGTGTTTCGGGGTTCTTGTAAAGGATTGTTGTGGGTCACATACTTGCACATACCCTCACCAATGACCAATCTACTTTTATTTAGACTGTAAAATCAATGGTACCTAAGAGAGCAACTGTACAGGAGTTTCCACGAAACAGCGTGTGGTTTGCTTGCACAGCAGGGAGGTAGAAGGTGTGCCTCTGATTGTTGGCCAATAAAGCGATGCAGTTGGCCAAAATTTGATACACCCAATTCTATCTGTGGGCTGGATGAAAATATTATGTGGTCAAATCTTGCACTTTATCTCTAACCCATCCTAGTTTATCCATTCCATCCAAAATTCCACCAAAGGGAGTGGGGTCCCAGAATTGTTGAATGACAGTCTGTTCTTCCCTGCTTCCTCTTATAACC
The DNA here is from genome assembly GCA_900303265.1 of Brotula barbata. Taxonomy (NCBI): domain Eukaryota; kingdom Metazoa; phylum Chordata; class Actinopteri; order Ophidiiformes; family Ophidiidae; genus Brotula; species Brotula barbata. The sequence goes on from OMNV01007563.1 coordinate 68,654, forward strand.
ACCAGGCTCTTATCAAGAAGTAACTTGGAGAAATTGGGGAGAGAAGGAAGAAGAGACGCTCCATGTGTGCCTGTGGGAGGCCTAGTGGGGTTTGACAAGCATTTGCGTTTCTGCATCAAAGACAGGAAAAATGTGAGTCAGCTGATGACTCATATAAGTGTTTTGGTCAGTCTGCACTGAAGTTGCAGAAAATCAAATGCGGTTTGTTTTAATTAATTAGGTTGTTTTCATTTGCGAACACACACTAACATTTTAATTTACAGGAAATTATTGCTGTTTCATTTAGAGGAGGAAGATAACTTAATCCACTGCTGTATTATTTATTAATGACCATGAAATCTCCCAGGCCCGGGCTGATTTCTTGGTGTGGTAATCAATGATAACGTTGTACTGGAGAGGTCATTTTCAATTAGTCTGCAGAAAACTGACAGAATCATCTGGTATTATCTGCATGACCCAACGATGTGTATAATTTAACTTTGACCCACAGTCTCATTTACCTTATACGTATCTTTTTTTAATGTCAATATTGCTTTGCTGCCTTATACCCTATCACTCTTCATAAAATTTTCATTTTGCAGAAATGAAATGTAAAACTAGTTTCTCACTGTAACACCAATGAACCATCAACTCACATTTTATTATCATGAATATCCTCTTCATTTTTAATACATGTGACACCCCCCCTTTATCATAAATACCCGCCATGCAGGATCAATTCCATTCATTTGAGGCTACCTATTCCATATCGTTTCTCATATTCATACATTCCAGTAAATTGCATCAGCTTATCTTTCATTCATACCCTCAGGAGTAAAGGAGTGAACACAGACCCGACTGACAAAAGCATCGGCTCGGTCTTCAAATATGGGTATGCGCTCTATACTAGACTGTCTAGACTGATATGTATGTTATTCTGAATATGTATGCATGTACCGCTCTCTCTCTCTCTCTCTCTCTCTCTCTCTCGCTCTCTCGCACACACAGACAGACAGACAGACACCTTTGCTGTGTTTCAATCCATTGCATCTACAATCTATTTATCTGTCTATGCTGGACATAATATTAATTCATGACCCTGTTTGCATGTAAACAACCTGAGACAGAAGCTTTATATAGCTTTTCCTTCACAATGGGAAAAGAAGGAAACAAATGAACATTGGTTTCCAGGTCATGAAAGAAAAGGTTACTTGGAGGGGGAGGGGGTCATTTTACTGTATGTATAGCACAAATGAGTGAACAAGAGTACGGCGACTGGCAGCTAGGATGATAGAGTTTGGTGTCATATTGTTTTGTGAAGCTGGGATGCTGAGATTGTTTCCTCTTGATGAATCTTGTAGTCTATACTATGTAATTAATGCTGTCTGAATCAGGCAAAAAGAAGTCAAACAAAAGCAGAATATAATTGTGATGACATGGTGTTTCATTACAATGGATTCCGTGACGCTTTTGTCGTCCGTTACGTTACCACCTTCTTCTTTGTGAAACCAAAAAAAAAGATAAATGAATATTTCTTTGATGAATACCTTATCCATGCTACTGCTATAATTCTGAAAGTATGGTACAACTGGCTGGCAGTCACAAATGGAAGCACAAGTGTCACAGCTGTTGGCTATTGTAATTCAGTGCTCTGGGTAGACTCGATGAATGACTGGGTTAAAAGCTTTGCGAAAGCTTGGAGCACAACTCCATTATTCAATTATCACCTTTAGTGCAGTAACACTAAACTCACTATAATTTCAGGACCAAGGGGTGCGTATCAGTTAGCCAGAGTGGGAGATGGTGTTGTCAGACAGTGGATTCATTGTCCTGAGAGTCTGTCCTGCGAGGCACAGAGGGCCCCTTTGTGGGCTACAGATATTAATCTGCGTAGGCGGAGATCTGGAGGAGTCTGACTGAGCTCACATACATCCACGCACATCAGTACACAGACACAGACCAGGCACAGGCTCCGTTATATGCATGTTCATTAACAGCAAAACGGGGAAAGAATGCTGGCATCCAACCCCGTGGAAGACAGTCATAACAGTATTATCACAACAAATCTATCACACCAATAATGTTTTATTTTGACACAACGCAATCTCAACCATCACACAAGGATGGCTTAATTCTATCACAACCCAGCATATGACTGCTTAGCAATGGGGGGAACAAGTGTGCCATCTTCAGTCCTGAGTCATAACTGTAACTAAAAGCTCTAAAGCTCTCTCTCTCTCTCTCTCTCTCTCTCTCTCTCTCTTTTCCATATCTATCTATCTATCTATCTATCTATCTATCTATCTATCTATCTATCTATCTATCTATCTATCTATCTATCTATCTATCTATCTATCTATCTTTCTATCTATCTATCTATCTATCTATCTTGCTCTAAGTAGAGATGTAAAAACTAATCTGAATGAAAATCAAAGAGAGAAACAGGCACAATAAATGAACATTATCAATACTGTTTTCATGTCAAATGCACCCTGCATAATGTATGAGTGGACAAAGAAAATAACAACATAACAGAAAGAAAACCAAACAGAGCCAATACTAGAAATAACAAATGATACGTTCACATTATAACGCTGCACATGTAGCAATTTTGTATTTTCCATCCACGTGTCTTTCGTCTGTCCAATCAGGATGATATATCTAAATTATTAGGCTAAATGTTTTCATTGTGTATTTCTTTATTTTAATTGTTGATTGATCTCTGCCCTGTCTATCTATGTGACTATCATGATAGAGTAGAAATGCAAAAAAAACCACCTTAAAAAATAGTAAAGAATTTCATGAGAACAAGTGAACACTATAATAAAATAGAGGACAAACTGACCCAAATAAAAGCATCAAACGAGCGATTAAGTGGAAGATATCCTTGGTATGTGCTGCCATCTAGAGATATAAAAACATTACAGCAGATAATAAAGTCTTTTGAAGAAAAAGCTGCTTGCTGCTGGATGTAATGTAGTCTTTCCAACATGTGATGGCAGCATAACTGTAATTTGGTTATCAACAGATTTCCATCGAGCTGATGAAATAATTCATGCTTGGACAGTGTACTCAGATAATTAGGAATTAATGAAATCTAACGCTGATCACTGTCTACCGTGAAAGTCGTCGAATTTTTGCAGAATAATATTAGATTTATTGACATTCATTCTCTCTGAGCCAGCCGGATGGGAGATGTCTCACTAGCCAGTGCAATTGCAGGGGTATTTATTGAATTAATATGGTTGGTGTTTGATTGTTTCCTGTTCTCTTTTTTCATATGAAATGTTTCCCAGGGGCTTGTGGTGAAGGTTTTTTTCACGTCACCTATAAAATTCTGTTTGCATCTATTATTCCAGTGTTTGCATTGCATTTTGTTTTCTCATTGTTTTTTTTTTATTGCCTCACTTTGCCTGTGCTGTTTTTTATCAGTCACCGCAGAGCACTTTAATTAAATATAAATTATCAGCATGTCAGCATGGGTATACAGTACAGTAGTGCGGTTGCATTATAAATACACACACACACACACACACACACACAAACACACACACACACACACATATATATATCTATATCTATCTATATATATATAAAACATTGGTACAGCAGGCTAGATAAACATGGTTGTATTTAATCCCAATCCGCTCAGAGGCAGAAATTCTGAATGCTGTCCTGTTTTCAGGCATTTTGCAGCAGGTTTTACATTTTTTTTTTTTTTTCTTTCTGTATCTATTCTGTTACCTAGCCCTTTAATAATTTGTGTTTTTCTGAAATAAGATTTAGTTTGATATTTGGTGGATAGGACATGAGTAATGAAAGAGACGTCTGCATATATAAATTGATCACTATCGGACAAATCAATTATAATGCTATTTGTTAACCGATAATGAAAATGAAAATTGACTATTTTTCTTTTTGTCACGCTTGTAGGAGCACTCCAGAGATGACACATACACACACACACACACACACCCACACACGCACGACACTGCTTTTAAATGCCTCAATAACAGAATAATCAACACATTTCCTATTATACGCGCTATTATAAATCCATCACAACACAACTAGACATACCAATAACCAAACAGCCCTTCTGCACCTCCATAGACACTTGTTGTGATTCATGTCCAATTAGAGCAGCAGACTGATTTTAAGGATTTGATCACAGACTTTTCAAACACCCTGTAAAGCAAGCTTAGCATTCGCTGGCTTCTGTAACGTGCAGCGATAGTTCGCATCAGATCCTCTGTCTTTCAAGAAGCCTGTCACTTTGGATTGCACTCAAAATGTGTGACAAGCCTTTAACATACTCAAAACCCTTTTGAAACCCCGGGCTATGCAGAACAGCGCTCACAGCCTTCAACATGCTCTCTGCAATATGAAACACGAAACAATGTTCAAATGAAAAAATATGGATGTATATATGATTTATGGATGAATCTCAACATAATGACAGGGATATCACTTAAATATCCAACTCTATTCGCGCTAAAGGAAATACGGCCGTGCTTCACAGTTGAGTCCACATTTCTACCAAGGAGCTTTGTTTACGAACGTGTCACAAACTTATGGTCAATAAATGACCATAACACTTAGACAGCCAATACATCACAGATTTTATTGAACTATTGGACTTACACCAAAATAGGTCACAGCTTTGCTTGTTGCACACAACAAACAACATCAAGAAAATCAAAAGCAATGTATCACTTTCAATATGACTGCCTGGTTTGGGATTATTTGTGCTGTTTGTTGCCAAGTTGAACCTGAATCAGCTCTGTGTTTGTTCATTTGCTCATTCAGTCTTGCTCTAATAGGTTTTTGTGTGAATAATGGTATGGCCTTTACAAGCCACTTGAGCCCTACATAGAGCTCCTCGGTGAAGTTGTTTTCTTGTCAGACAACCTGGAAGTTAACTCTGCCATGGTTCGCTGGCAATAGCCCCACAATAAACTTCAATGGGCTTTAGAATGTGTTTTTGTGTTTTGCTGAAAATAAGATGTGTTTGAACACGGGCAGACTACAGTTAAACGGCAGCAAATGTTGCATGTTTGCAGTGGGCGCACAAACCTCTGGAGCGCACAGCATTTCAGAGATATCAGCCATACACATGGATTATTGAAAATGAATTGAATCACAAAGAGTGTGAAAATCGCAGCGAAGCAGATTGTTAGAACTATTCAACACAGCTGTCTTGTACGATATCTACGATGGATAGATTTAGCAAATAACAGTTTAGATAGAAGACTAGACAGAAGCTTCATCATTTAGAAACTTCATGTTTACAGGATTATTTTGTCTTGCCAAAAAAAACCCCAAAAAAACATTATTTTAAACATGACCCAGGCGTTAAGGCCATTTTAGGTATTTAAAAAAGAACCTAATTGTTTTTCAGCTAAGAAAATATTGCCTCACGAAAATGCGAACAATTCTGGTTTACAGGGCTCAAAATCTGATCACTCTTTAGTTGAGTGACTTTCCAACACTGTCGGAAAATTCCTTCGCAATTAATAGAGTATCTATCTATCTATCTCAAAATCAAAGGTGGCAAACACGCCAGGGGCCTTATTTAGCCAATCTATGGCACACACTCTGGCGCATTACAGCACTGGTTCTTTGGGGCGTGTCCAAATCCATTTTGCTAATTTAGACAGCGCGTAATCTCGGAAAACAGTGAGGCGCGGGTAGCAAAGGGTAGAATATAGGCTCTTTATTAATCATGGCTGTGTTTTGGGCTGCAGGTGAATTGAATCAAACAGAGCGTCAGCGGTCATTCCCTTTAAGTTCCAGGTGTGCTTCAACGTGGTTCATTGCTATTTTGATGGCAGAGACTGACTTGCTGTAACAGGGCAGACAGGTTTGCTTGCTCCTTTGCAAACTAGCAAATCCGCAGGAGCAGCTCTCAACCACTAACAGATTAGAAGATTTGATTGAACTTTTGACCCACGGAAGACGCATTTTTCACAATGGACAACCCACACAGATAAAGCGCATCTGACTACTGCGCTCGTTACAAAAACACAACGCAGTGATAGACTTGTGCTTAGACGTGGTATGACAGCCTCACGATAGCGATGCACCAACAATTTGCCTGACCACTCCTCATTTGAAGACCAACACATTCATGGACGCATACAAGGGCGCAAGTGCATTTACGACTGACGCGATATGGGCGCTGGGTGTGAAAATGTCTCCTGCGTCGGTGGTACGCAACGAGACCGAGACCGTGCGCGACTGTGCCCTCGGGTGTGAGATATGGGGGTTAAATTTATGACTGTGTTGAGAGATACGTATCGTCTGTGTTTTCAAAACAACCATAGCGTCATTCATTCCCATCACGCACACGCTACCAACCCACCCGTACACTGTCGCAGCTATTAAATGTGATCACAATTGAGAACATACTGCACACAGTCACATTCACACGTAGTGCGGTGAAATGTCTCACCCCCCCACCTAACCCTAAAAAAAACAACACGTTTTCATTATCAGCAAGTGCGATAATGGATCCTAACAGAACTGCTGATGAATTTCAAATTAAATGTAAGGGACATTTTGCCTTTCCTTTCTTCTCTTTTCTTTTTTTTTAAATATCAAACGTATGTTGACATTTTGTTTGATATGCTAATAAAATATTGCTCTACCCTTGCATAAGTTGCTCTAAGTTTCAGTAGAGCTGAGGGCAGAGTGCTACCTCCAGCATTACTCCCATTTTCAAGTAAAATATGGACTTCAAACGGAATAAGATGGACTTTGAAGGAGGGTATTCTTCCTTTTTTCACTTCTATTGATTGTGCGAGAAAGACAACAACAAAGTCATTTCACCTGTTGCTCATTTCCTTTGAGCTGCTCATATTTCACAAGCTTTCATTCATTTCTGATCTTTGCTCTTCACTTGCACGTAAACTGAGACACGGATCAATTCCGGTGCAGGACTGTCATTCGTCAGCCAATACGCTATTTAGCTTAATTCCTACTAATCAACATTAACCCGTTTGTTGAAATCACAATGCAGCGGTGATGTGTCTACAGCAGCTGGTGAAGAGGAGACAAAAGGGCAATCTCTTACGTGTCAAGAGAACATGCATTAATTTAGCATGTGGTCTTATGAAAGATACTGGATTAAGAGCTTGATCTATAGCAGTCCCATCAATTCCCAACCTATCCGAGAAACATTTTGAAATCATGAAAGCATATGCTGTCTTTGAAGTGATTCTATAAATTTTTCATGCCATTCTTCATTACACTCTCTATCATATGGTGTAGGGGAGGGGGAGCCAGCCGGCGTCGCTACAGTATCATTTCCTTTTGCTTTGAAGTGATCAAGTTGCATTTTACTTCAATAAATGTCACTGGGATAAAAGATCATAAGCATCAATTTATTTGTGATTTTCAATGAAATGTGATATTCAGGTTTTTATGGCTGTGTGTGTTTGAGTGTGTGCCAACGTCTGGATGAACAGGTTGCGGTGATTGGTCAGCGTTCGTGTGTTTCTCATTTTTTTTCCCGTTTCTTTAATTCCCATGGAGGAGAAAAATGGAGCCTCTTTTATTAAATTACCCTATGATGAAAATCAAAACAATTATTGGTGCGTGAAGAAGGCAGCCTACTGGTTCGATAGAATACCTGTTTTCATTCTGATACCTCTGTACGAACGTACTGATGTCATGGATTTTTGACAGAGAGAAAGCAATGTTATTGTGTGTTATTTAATTGCATTGCGCAAAACCAAGCTATGTCAGACCGGGAGGCCGTCACGTGGATCCAAGAGGTCCATTAACTTTCAATTTAGGCAGCAGATTTTCACACCAATTTCTACAATTAAAACAACTGACATAGAGAACTTTTCAGAATCATTCTACTGACAATTCTTCAAATTGATTGCCCTAATTAGACCATTAAATTGCCTTTTTAAAATAAAAAAATAATTGACCCCTGTCCTAGCCATCAATATATAACGCTTTAACTAAGCTCATTTGCTGATGCTATGGGTTGAAATTAGTGAGTCCTCATCAATTAATTGTTCTCCTCTAATTTGGGCACGGACACTGTTCATATGCACGTCTTCTCTGCTTAATTCTATTCATCATACAAGAAAAAAAAGGCTGAACTATTACATTAGGTGTTTTCTGCCAGATTCCATTTGACTCACAATTAATATACAAGAGAACAAAGAGTGACATGAAATATGTCAAGTGAAAAATAGCCCAAGTGATGGCTCTAAATTTAGCATTGCATAGTTTTGTGACGCCCATCACTCAGACGGTTGTCTCCTTTGTCATGAAAGAAAAGACCAACCTGATCGTAGCAACAGGCAACCTTTGTAAGGATACATGAGCTGTCATGTTAAGGGGCCATATCCAGAATAGCCAAGAGGGTCTTATTTATTTATTTCTCCACCAGCCAAAAGCTCGCACTGAAAAGCAAATCTCTTCAGTTTCAATTTAATCAACAAATCAGTTAAAGTTTTGCCCAAGAAAGTGTATTTGGAGTCATGCAAATCCAAATCTAAATCAATACAAAATGAACAAAAAGAGCCATTCATTTCATTATGATTCACTGCACCAGTCCAATGCTCCAGTTGCTCATAATAGACCTTTCTCTCAGGGGACATTTTCATTTGTCAAACGCAGGTGTAACTAATAACATTAATACTGGATGCATTCCATTTAGGTGTGCTAGTGCCAGGACCCTGGTATTTTACATACTGGCTCACTGGCAGGGCTTACTACCACATCTAAATGGAAATGAGCTGTCATTAATTTTATTAGTTACACTGCTTCTATTTTCTGCTTTATGACAAAGCCAAAATGTCTGAAAGGTCTATTGCTTTGTCACAAGCCTGATCACAGAGACCACGGGTTAAAGCGACAACCTGTGATCCAAATCTAAACAAAAGGGTCGCCCAACCTCAAAATCACACAAAATCCGCTGCCGCTCTCAATCCGACTGGCCAAATCCTCCCAAAAACACGACTCTTTTTAATAATAAGCACAACGTCTTCAGTTATGTACATGAAATTAGGCTAATTTACATTAAAAAAAAAAGCAGTTTGGAATTTAAATGTTGTACTGACTTAGACATCAGATACTCTCAAAAAGTCAAATACAATGAAAACTATAACCGCAAAAATTACTGTTTGTGTTTGACTCAATCTCATAGCACAAAACAAAGAAACCTTGTAGACTATGGTTTAATTTAAACATTATATTTTAGTGCCAGAATGAAATAATATAACTGTAAGTCAAATGGCACAATGTAAGTTACATCTGTCTGTCTTAGCCATTGTGCTTCGGAAAACCCATGTTTTCACAGAAAATAAAGCGACAATGATTATTTTGCAATGACTTAAAAAAAACCCCAACATTCACTGTACTGTAAATGTCATTGCTGTAACACAAATTGAATCTCACGGCAAAACCACTTGGTGTAAATACTCACATGTAGGTCAATGCAAAACATTGATAACCGTTCAATATATCAGTAATAGGTAGCTGTCCATCCTGCATGCACATAAATGTTTCAGTCTCCAGATTTGAATGGAAGAACCCTATAATGTTCACCGTGTCAAAGTTCACAGTTTCCCCTCTACCTACCGATCCAAATCAGGTGCACACGGACATCACCTTCTAAACACGTGGCCTCAATCACTTATCAGCTTCTCTATGTCATCTTGACATCCTTACCCAGGCGGTTTCACACCAATTCACACTGTAATTAATGTGTCTGATGAATCTCTCATGACTGCATTAATGACCGCAGTCATTCTTTCGTGACATCACAGTGTGAAGGACCCACAGAGGTTTAAACCTACAAAGATGAAGCCTTTGATTTATTGAAATAATGAATTGACTTATTTTACTGTGCACTCAAAACATCCTGCAAAGTGATTTTTTAAAATATCCATAAAGCAGGTTTAGGAGGAGTACTCTGAATAATTGTTTGTAATATGTTGTAGCCTAGTTGGGTGTTTTTTCATTTCAAAATTCATTTACTGCAAAAACTAGTACAGATGTTGCCTCCAGTAGGTTTAAATACCCTTATTAGTGATCAAGTATCATCTCATCTCATCTCTAGTAAATAATTAAATATGCTATGTTACTGCCGTTGTAATTTGACCATTTTTAAATTGTGTTTTTCCACTGTATCCCTCCGATTCTCTGATTTACTGATTTACCATGTTACGGGTAAGTACCCTATTTTATCAGTCTATGTTGCTTTGGTTATTTGCAAAAGCCAAACTCAAATTGTCTCATGTTTCCATTTCAGAAATTTGGTCACCTTATATCTTAGTTTTACTCATATGCTGTATAAAATACAATGGAGACCAATACGTCAGATACTTCAAAATGTCAGAGACAGAAATTTTAGACGCAATTTTAGATCTTATTAATGAAAATAATTTGTGCTAGTCATATAACGATAGCTGTTATCTAGGTGTCAAAAGTTTGCCAATACAAACCAGCCTGCTTCAGAGTGTCAGGCCTCAATAATGTAATGTAATATAATACTATGTTTTTTCAGGCTTCTTTTGTGGTTGACAGGCTTGAGAGAAATAATCAGATCAACACGACAACAGCAAACATGTATTGTCCTGCTTATGCAGCTTTTCAGGTAGAAAAATGTCAAATACAGTGAAAAATATAACTGCAAAAATTACTGTTCGAGAGTGACTCCATCTCTTAGCACAAAACAAACATAAGCAGCACAACTACAGTGGCGTGTGATATAATTTAGACATGATATTTTATTGCCAGCATGAACAAATATAACAACTATAAGTCAAACGGCACAGCGTAAGTTACATCTATCACAGTAATAAGCGTGGATGACAATATATTTCTAAAAATAGTTTAGCTAGCTAGAGTAGTATGCTAGCCCTGTAGCGCTTAGCCTGACAGTAATTCATCTTGTCAGGGCTTTTTTACAGCAGATATTTTGACATATCATAGTGACAAAAAGTGTGACTAATAACATTAATGATGGCTGTGTTCCATTTAGGTGTGTCAGTAAGTTTGTATGCACAATGTCAGAGCCCCAGGCACTGGTACAGCTAAATGGAACCCAGCCATCATTAACCTTATTACTTACACCTGTGTTTTTCCTGCCTCGACACATCAAAATGTCTGAGTGTGATGCTGAAATGTGTTTGCTTGAGCCTTTCAGCAAGTGACAAATATCCAAACATACAGGAAGGAAATCACCCAAACGGCACATTTTTACTCTATGTGTGCTACTTTAGCTTTTGGCTAAAAATATTAAAAACATATGATGTAAGATTTTCCATGCTTATTTTCTGCAAATATTGTGACAAAAGCACTTAGCTTTCCAGAATGCCACCAGTAATGTTTTCAGCTTCTATTGTTTAGAATAAAAGACTGTACTAAATAAAACAAAACCGCCACTTCAACTTCTAATTGTCTTTGTTGTGTTTGTGCATAAGTGCACGAGTAGTTAACAGCACCCGCGGCCAAACAATATGACTGGCAGAGCTACTCGAGCACAGACTTTTGAGTCATAAATTTTATGATTAATATAGACTGTGTTGTAATCTGGAAAAGCATCCTGGCATGAAGGATGAGGATTATATGTTTTTCATCTCAGAAACTAATTGAAAAGCCCATGATGTGCTGTTATCACTCATGTCCCCGGCTGAGTTATGGCCAAAGTGAGATATGAGTGACAGAAAAAACACAGATTTAATGAACAGTGTGTGACTGTTGAATAGGCAGGCGGTGGATCGCAGACCTGGCTATGTTTTAATAAAGATATCTCATATTAGCCAGTATTCAGTCATTCTGATGAACTGATAATGTCTGCAGTCTGTTGTAATCACTGTTGTAATGTATGAGTGGGAGGAAAAACATGAAAAAACATGGAATATATAAATGTATGTATACTGTATGAAATATATGTCTATATAAATACTGTAAATATAAGATGATGTTCTTCGACTGTCACATACATTTGTAATGCTGTTATATTATCACAGCAGCCGTGACGATTACGTCTATAAATTGCATTGTCTATTTGGTGTTGATTGTTGATTTGACTTTGCTGACGGTTGCTGGTTAATATTCAGCCCAGATTCATATTAATGCAAGGCACGGCCATAAAACCTTTTAATATATGCAGACAGCGGCCTCATTACATCAATAGTATAGGCCTATGGAACAAATGAACTACATTTGTATAAGATTAGCTTTCTTCAAACATAGTGTCCAAACATTTTTGGCGCATGTGGCCAACTTCCAAAATGAAATGAGACATTCCTTTTTCACAATGGAGCGATAACAAACAACCCTTTGTGTACCATCATAATAATACAAATATAATACTAATAATACTAATGCTAATACTGCTACTACTACTACTACTACTACTACTAATAATAATATTGGCCCTTTTCATACATTGACAGCATCTTAAAATGTTTACATTTGAACTTAAAGAATAGTTTTAAACAATACAAGTCCTTAAAATTCTCTGTTTGAATGCTTAAGACATTTGAATCCTGGACTTATCTCCTAAACACCAAAGTATTTTAGCGATATGTTTATTATCCATCAACGCTTAAGTATCTTGGGTAATTTTCCTCATTGTTTAAGAGCCTGGCTAAATGTTGCCCTCCCTCTGTAATCTGAAATGGTCGTTTTCTGTGCAGTTGTGTTTGTTCAGTTTGCTGACTGCAATAACAAGAGAAGGTGGAGAAACACAAGCACATTCGGAGAGAAGGCAGGCAGCATGGCTGGCAGCCACGTCCAGAACAGAGATAAACTGGATGATTATTTTCTGGGTTGGGGGACTAGGCTGACGGCTTTGGATGGAGTTGTTTCTTAATGGCTAATGAGCTTGATGGGCACAGCTGGGCCCAGTGATAGCCGATGAAGCGGTGGAAGAAGAGGACAGAAAGGACACAGAGAGAAAGGCCACAGGTTCCTCAGCTTGGGGAAGCTGGCAACTAGAAGGCACGGACCAGGAACAGAGGTCTGATTGATGCTGCAGGAGATACTGACTAAGCTGCTCAATGTATCCCGTTCCTGCTTTTAGATCGGTGACCTCTGCAGGAGGGCTCATTAAAAAGCCACTGAGGGTTTGGGAATACACACTCACGCTGTTGGAACACAAATCACAAATGACATGTGTGATTAACAGGTTACTCACAGGCTTCGTAAATGGCTTCAAAGGATGACAAATAAACTCGAAACTTGTTGGAAATCTCAATAATAATTATAATAATAATAATGAGTAATACCACTGCATAAGCTGTATTACATGGAAGTGGATTGAGGAACATCTAAATAACTGGACTGCATTGATGTTTGTACAGGGGTGAACGGACTAATGAGTCAGTACATGTGAAACTCCTTATTTAATGTGCAATATGTGAATACTCGACGAAGATGATAGAAACTTTTGAGAGCTTGAGAGCTTTTGCAGAGTATGCGGAGAGGAAAAGAGAGGAATAAAAAATCTGTCAGAATCATAATGACCGGTTTGAGAACGACAGAGTTTTTGCAGTGACTGGCAACAGTCTGCGCAAATCACCACATGTCGTACCAGTGAATTCAGTTCTGAAGCTCTGACTCATGTTAGTGCCGTGTACATTAAGCTTTAAAATAATTATAATATCATTCAACCATGAATTTACAAAGATGAATAGACATTACAGCGCTGAATAAAATGTGTGTCGGCTTAATCACTATTTCTCTTTCTGACCTGTTATCTCACTCAGAGGAAATATAAAGCAGAATGTATTCTCAGCTGAACACTCATTGTTACTGTCTGTGCTATATAATGGGTTTTATTAAATCTCACTGAAGAGGGAAGACTGGGTCTAATTCAATTTCACTTTCTCAGTTAGTCTAGATTAGAATAGGTAAGATCATTTTCTGACTGTATGTTGAGTATAAGTAAGATCAGAAACAAAGAATTAAAAGGATAGAAGTGATTTGGTTTTATTTTCAATTACAGCAACGGAGGGATCCCTTTTAGTGAGATAAAACTAATGAAATATTTCTTTGGCAAAGGGGATTTTCATCTCAACCGGTGTAACTCGGATAAAGTCTTATTTCGAAAGAGTCAGACAGAATCAAACAAAAGTTGATTTTCAAAATTTGTCAATTTGAAAAGTTAGACTTGATATTTTTGGTACAGAAATAGATACAGGCTTTTTTGGCATTTGTTACTTTTTCATTAACTACCGTGCTCACTAGAATGGAGAAAACATGCTCATGTATTCCTCGATTGTCATCCAAGTTCTGCTAGACAGAAATTGTCATAATGGATCATTCCAAAGGCTCCTCCAAATGCACCAGGCTCTCCACTGACTCTGGAAAACACATCCAGTGTATCATGTGAGGCCCTCGCTATCCCATAATCCCTTGTGAGCCAGTCAGCTGGTTAATGGTGTGTTCAGGCCATCTTCTACAGCTTGTAAAGTCTGGAAATATCACCACATTTGTGTTCATGTGGCCATTGATCACTGATAAATACAGTAGCGCAGTAGCCCAGGATGTAAAGGATGGAAGTCAGGCATGAAACTTTACAGTTCATCCTTGTTAGTGAGAGAGACAGGCAATACTATTCCGAACTGACAGTATTGAGAATTCATTGTATATAGCGTACCTGTGGAGGAGTATTGTACATGGTATTGTGACAGAGCTGAACAGTATTAATGTTTGTGACACCACAAACATAATGATGCTCACATACAAGCACAAAGCACGTTGCTAATGATGTATTGTGATAATTAGGGTCACTGTTTTAACACACAATAGTTCCCCTGAGTAAATAGTGACAGTATTACACTGGAAACAACCACGTTGCCTCATAATATTTCACTTCAAATGTGGCCCGTTTTATTTACCATGATTTGCGGTGAGGTTTCTTGCATTACGGTGTGATTTTGAACACTTGACATTGTAGATTTGATATTAATGTTGACTGAATGTGGGCACCTGTTATTCAGTGTCTAAAATTATATCTTTAAGTCATTATTTTAAACATTGACAAATACAAGATACAGAAATGTGCCAAAAAACATCTAGACAGTATGTTACAACCTAACAATGATGCAATCATGTGTAATGTAACACCATTTAACAGAGCATCTGCAAGACATCTATTGTAACTTTACTGACACAAGCAGTCAGTATTGAAATTTTACTTTTATTACTTTTATTTTTTGCCAGAATGCCTTTACGTGCATGCTGATCTTTGTGTATAGAAAACAAAAATCTATTACCTGTCTTACTCATGTGATGATGTCAGAGGTGACAAGAAAAGCACTGTTGGAAACTTGGATATTAGCAAGAGGTATGACAGTTGATAGAAGAGTGCGTTCAAAGATGGGTCAGAAGTTTTCAATCAAGCAACCTTACGGAGAAAACGACAATAAATGGAATCAACAGGGAAACCAACATACATACATTACGATATAAGAGGAATATTGGTAACATTACTGCACAAGGCACTTTGTGGAGCTCTATTACACGATAATAATGCTGAAAATTTTGTTAGGACGCTTTCAACGTAACCACTCCTTTCAATTAATTAGTAAATTACAGCAATGCCAGGCGAAGGGGAGAAAAAGGAATGATTATTTTGGTAGCTTTGGTAAACTGTCAAGAATGCAAAACTCCGATTTTCCCTCACCTTCTTAAAACTGCTTTATAAACTTTTTTGAAAGGGACGCAGAGGGAGAGAGAGATTAAAATAAAGAGAAGACCCAATTAGGACTCGCTAAAACACCAGATGAAATCCTGTCTGTTTTCATAAAAAGTCTCTTAGTTCCGGAGCATTTATTAAATAAAGGAACTTTGCAAACTCAGGGGAGGAAAAGTAATTTGTGATGCTAAGGCTGTTGCTTGATGGGCTGTGGCTGCTGTGGCACAGCGATGTGAAAAGTGAATAGTAATAGACTTTGAGTAGTTTGAATCCTACAATCTAGAGTGAGCACCGCTAAAATATAATAAATCATTCAGTGTGCTGTTTAGAGGAGCATCAAATCCAATAATTTAGTTTGAGATTCCCACAAAAATGTATTCAGTCATTCAATAAAAATGCATAAATGATACAATTGTTTGAGCCAAACATCAAGTACAATAAAGCTACTGGAGCAGAAGAGAAGCAGTACGAGCCACCCTAACTGTAATATAATATCACGGAATATTTTCATACAAATTAGGACTCTTAAGCCCACTTAGTTTACGCGCCGCTACCTATCTAATTATACCATCAAATTAAGCCAAAAAGAGAACTCCTACCTCAACAGGCTTGCTAAGAAATATGGAGACAGCCTTGTGCTTCATATAAAGCTTTTCCTTTAATGAAGGCACAGAGGGCTCTCATCTTGTCAGCCACTTTTGTTTAAGTTTTGTGATCTTTGAATGCAAATGCTCTGTCAACTTTGTCTTTAATCTGAAGGGATACAAATCTGACAAACGGATTTCTGCGGCTGTAAGACTCATGGCAAAACTTTCCACATCGTTCAGGGTCGAAACAGTTGTTTTAATCATACTTAATTAATTCCCTAATTCCATTACAGACATGTCAACAACTCCGTAACAAAAAGATTTCTGAGACCAGAAATCTGGTCGAAGTTTTCAATCCTCTTTATAAACAAGAAAGAAAAACTGAGACGCTTTGGCTGCCTGACTCGCTCGTTTGTACTAGATTAAAAATCAATTTTAATTTTAAGGGGTTTTCTTAACTGATTGAAAAAAAAGACTTTGTATTTGTTTTGACTTGACACTTGATTCAGCTCCTCATCAAATGATTTGGCTCTGCTTATAAGGTTTACTGGGCATAAAGCCAGATTTATCAGAGAAGTGGGGGAGATTTTAACGTGTCCTGAACATTTGCAGTGAAATGATTAAGATGTGATTGCATGTTCTCACTCACATTCATGGTCTTTATGAATTCAGTAATTGAAATTTGAAATGAATTTGTGTAAAAGTGAGTCTTAGAGACTAATTTGTGTGTCCGATGGGATTACGGATGATTGCTACACGCACTGTCAAGGTTGGAGCATTTTATTGGATTTTCTTTGGTTTGATTCTTTCTTGGTGGTCCTCTCTGTGTGTTATCGCTGGAACCGAACGGCATCGCTATCACTGACGCTCGAACAAAAACACCCGGGGAAGATTGTGGCTCAGTTCATTTAAAATCGTGAAAAGCTGCATGCAGTGCTACTGATTTTACACTATTCTGACATTTTAAATTACTGACACAATGAACTAATGTTCATTCAAGTAGATTAAGAGTGTGAATCCAGCAAGGGGAGGTTTAGCTCTTGAACAGAACCTTTGGGACCAGTAGTGGATTCAGTGTTCAACAGGGTGAGCACTTTCCCACATGGGATTGAACCCAGTTATCCACCAGAAATACAAAATGTAAGGTGATGAGTTATTCATGGGGATTTGCTGCGATCCATGCTAATGCTGTGGATTTCAGTCGAATTAATATGTAAATACACCTTAACCAATGTGTAATAGAGACCTATCTGAATCAACAGTGAGAGCATCCTCATAACATGATGTTTTATATCATGCTGTTTATAGCACTGAACCCTGGGTAAACTCATTTCACGTGTTGTTGTTTTTATGATTATTCTCCACACATCGCATTATATTTACCTGTTATCAAATATTTTACTCCTAACCATGGTTTTTATCGACTCTAGAATGGAAAATTATAGGAACAGTGTTTTCTTTGCTGCTGTGTGGCTTCAAGCAGCCCCTTCATGGCAGAAATACTGCAGGTATGTATGAACAGTTTGACGCTGATGCTGGTGGCCCCTGCATTACACTATTTACTCTATTATATACAGGTATTTCAGCCAAGGGTTCCAGCTGTTTATTAATCCCACTAAAGCATGGTTAGTCATACATCACTGGTTGCTATGCCAACACAACCGGAGAACTCTATCCTGTTGTTTTTCACATGCATTTATGTTAATTTAAAATAGATTTCATGAAACCTGTGCTGCGCTGTTGTATAAGACACCACGCTTCCCATTGAGCTAGTGATTATGATTCTGTCTCGATTGTACTTGGAAGCATGGCATCACTTTTATACCCATTATCAAAATAAAATACAATTTCCTGTCTATCACTGCTATCATCCCAGAAATAAAATGCACTGTCTATACCATGGAAAGCCTATTATAAAAGTGTTTCTTTGTAAAGGCTATATATAGTGTATGAAATGCCTTTTGATGGTACTATGGTATGTTAGATTAGATGGAGCACTTGAAGGAAATAAAGAAGTAGAAGTAGGTCAATATCATTTCAAGCCGCAAAATGACTTGAAGTGGACAAAACATACACAGTGCAATTCCGCCGGGTCTTTCAGAGTTAAGACTAATATAGATGGAGAGAGGGAACAATATTTTTCATCCACACGCAGGAACAAAAAAGTACGCTCAGGCCACCCTCAAGCCAACTTGACACATACCTTAACAGATTTATTATCATTAAGCCTCTGTAATGTAGCATGTGACTTATGATTTATTACAATCACCTGGTGTGTGTCTGTGTGTTTGTTGAGGTGAAAAATTGCCTGTATGTGCACATGCTGATAGGACGTGTAGCATGTGTCGAACAATTAAGTATTTATGTGCTTTCTGTTTGAGAAAAGACAGAGACTGATGGAGATCGTTACTGTATGCCACTTACATACATTTATTAAAATTTCATAAACAGTGATTCCTGACCAGAAGCACAAACTGTGCGCTGCATATGTGTTTGTTTAGCGGCTGTTTTAAGAGAAATCACCGCAAAACCATTCAATAAATTACGACTTAACAGGATTGAAATCGTGTTTAGTATAGGCGAACTGGAACCCCCCTTGTAGAAAAGTTAAAGGCACAATCTGTGATATAAATCTGAACAAAAACTCCACTCCACCACCTAAAATCAAAAGGCTTGGAATCTGCCTCCTCCAATCGATTGAGTGGCTTTAAATAGTTTAAGTGGACAATCATTAATTCAAAGCTATTAATGAATTATTAATGCACGTGATGCTATTGGTGGTTTGTTTACATCACTAATCCGTGCAGACCGAGTAGTAGAACTGACCCATATCTATAACTCAAAACGTTATTATCTGATTTTGACAAAACTTGGTGGATGGGTGGGGCGTAGCCTGGCAAATTTGGTGCCAATCCTGGTCCTAGTATTATTATTATTATCAATGTAGTTGTTTCTTTGGACCAGCATATTATTAAAACCAACATACAACTTTTATTAAAACCAACTTTCCAGTGTTGTATGTAGATACAACTCAAAACTACACGGTCAAAGAAATGTAGGCGTGGTACCTGAGGGGCATCATCTACAGGAAAATGTGATAAAATCAGATTTTCTATTTAAGTGATGTCCAGGTGTGTGTGTACTATGTAAAAATGAAAAAAAAAAGAAGCAGCAGGAAACCAATTGAGTGCACGTGTTTCATCCCTCTAAGCTATAAAGAATTGATGACCTGTGGGGTATATTTGGAATATAATTTCCTGTAATAATTTGCTAAGGGGAGAGGGAAAGAGAAAGGAGTCGTACCATTCTACCTGTGCAATGCTGTTGTGCTAAAATAAGTCAAATAAAATGGTGAAAGTGAAAGTATGGACACAAACAGCTAACAGGATTACACACCACCATGCTTCGCTCCATAGAATTATTACACGTGATGCACATGTACGTACGATGTATACACGTATGATATATTGTGCGGTGATTTGATTTTGCAGGCGTCTGCCTCTTATGTGCTCTAAGATCAAGAGAATTTACATTTCACTACAATACGGCTCCTTGCTCAGTCACCGTGGGTCACTTACAAGGGTCTGATTCAATTATTCTTCCTTTCACAACAGGAGGAAAACATTTTCATGGTGAATGGTTTGCCTAAATAGATTACCATCTCAAATAATTCAATTTCCGTTAATTTGATTGATTTCATACCATGGGGAAAAGAAATTTTAATTTAAAACCATTGCATTTCTAATCAAATATTAACTGAGAAAGAGGCCTGGGCAAAAATCCTTTATTACCACTTTTCCCACTAATTTAAATAGAAAATGCTGACGGCCGTCCTATTAAATGGCACCACCAATATTCAGTGAGTGACTGGCTAATATGTGAGATCTCTAAAATAAACTATTAACTCTTTGTAAGCCGCCTAGCCATTTCTCTCCAAGAGCAAATTACACTGATTCAGCACAACACCCACACTGCCACGCACAGACTCACACACAGAATCTATGGCTGGCCATTACTACAGAGGATCCAGATGAAGCAGTTCAGTCATCTGATCTATTCCCATCCATTATTCATCCTGCTCGGGGAGACAGAGGCGCTGGGCTCCTCTTCTCAGAGAGACCTAGGAACCTCATCTATTCTCATGAGTAAAGGAAATGCCATGCAGTAGTGGAGTGATTCACCGACACAGCAAAAGAGTGTGAGAGAGGGAGACAGAGAGTGAAAACAAAAAGTTGGGATTGTGGGATATCATGAGTACACAAGAGCTGAAACAGCCTGTCAGGCCTGCAGTAACTTGTACCTCAAATTATTACACGTCCGAAATGCGGAAAACACAATATAAAATGTGAAAATGTAACTTATTCCAAATATGTCCACCAGGTCCACCCCGTTTCCTGATGATCACCACTTGTACGCTGCTGGAAAATAAAGCAGGTTGGCCGGCTATGGGGAGAAACACCTTGTGGAGACATTGTGTGAGTGGCAGGCAGAACTGGCAAGCTGCCACAGATAATAACATCTGAAATAAATTTGATGTGTGGAATTCAATCTGTAGTGATAGGAACGGCTGCAGCATTAGAGTGAAGTTCTAAATGCTATCTACTCATCCATGGAATAAGGACTGACACACAGTCTCAGAGAATAGATTGTGCAATTAGCAGCCTTTGTGCTGTTTTGACACAATGAAAAAGGGAAATGAGATTCAACGTTGTCATGCAGGGTTCTTCTCCAGCTCTGTTATTCCGTGAGGACTTTAAATGCACCATGTTTCAGGTGAAAATAAGTTGGAGAGCTGATATATTATGAGATGTAGCGATTTGGTCACACTGATGTTTCATTTTCACTGCACTGTGCAAATTTAGCAATACATACACACACACACACTCACACACACACATTTACATTACTATTGCACTGTACACATATAGGTGTGTATACATAGCCTGACTTGGGTAGGCAGTAAGGATAATGGATGAACTGATGGATATATCTATACATACATGTATATATGTATGGAGGAGCAGTAAGGTTGATTGATAGAGCCTGTCATAGAAGGATCAAAGTCAGCGTTGCCGCTATTTCAATCTCCCTCCCACACCCATGTACCCTGTCACATGGTAAAATAGGTTCCTCCTTAAGCCTCATTTTTACTGTCTAGGTGGGTTTGATTGAACTCACACACTCACTTAGCTCAAACAAAGGCACTTCCTGTACAGAAACAGCAAAACGGAGTATGTGTCACTTCCTGACTAATTTCCACGTGAGGCTCATAACTTATCAATCAACCCTAGCACGACCCCATTCAACACAGACGGGCTGTTATTAGAAAATTCAGGCGATGGGGGCGCTATTTGAGCAGGCATTGTGTACACCGTCTGAAAAATGGCGGATTTAATCACACACAGCTCATTTACAATAATTACTTCAATGACAAAAACACGACTCATCTGAACACACACGCTGGCACCAACCCTATGTAGTATCTTACAGTGAGACATTGCACCAAAGACCGTAAAACATTTTTTTATTTATTTTTTTATATCTGCAGCCTTTAAAGCATCCCAAATTCCCCATAAAACACACTCCATTTGACAAACAATAACTTACACTGCCACTGACCTCTAATAAACATAAACTAGGTGCTACTTTGTCTCAGTTAACACATCAAAAATATTCACGTTTGGCCCATAAAATTAAATTGCAGCCAGTTGAGTATAGGTTCATCCCACCCACATGAGCAAACAGACAATTACCCTGGAAGAAAATGACTATCATATTCCTGTAATGTGTCTGTGGTTCTCAGTGGTGAGTTTATGGTTACTTCATAATGGTGTTTCATCCTTCCCAGGTTATCGCTGTAATATTCCTACCGGGCAGTGCAGCGGTCAGCCGTGCGTCTTGCTGATAATATAGCACTTTGTGGTATTTTATTTAAAAGCTCTTATGGTGTCACTGGAATATTCCTGTACTATTCTACAGGCCTAGATGTCATTGCAACATAACGCAGCCCAATATGATAGCAGGCTCCCTGCTTGAGCCCTCCCTCCGCCTCTCATGCGTCTACATTTCCATCCCATGGCCGTCTCTAGGTGATTTAGCGCCGCCAGTCTCAAGCAGGTGTCCAACATGGCGATCACGGGGAGCGGATCTCTCGCTATTTCTCTGCCTCTTTTGTTGATTTCGGCGGCGTTTCTCCTGAAAGGTAAGTTGTTGTTGTTGTTGTTGTTGTTGTTGTTTTTCGCTCGTCTCTCTGCGTGATGCGGATTTACCCCCGATCCTCGGGCAAACAAACCAAAGAGCGGAGTACCGAGGAGAAGTTGTGGTGCGTTTGCGCGCTAGATGCGCACAAGCTTGCCCATCAAATCTCAGCATCACTTTCTCTCGCTCCGGTAACGGTTTTACGCCGCGTGTCCGATCCAACATGTTCGTGTTGTTCCACGGTCGTCGCTTGTGACTGTTGGATGACTTCGCTCGCTTATTGTGGCGATTGCGGGTGTCGGTGTGAATTTTACTGCAATGGGCTCCGGGGGACTGCAATAAAAAGTAACGCGAGTGCCGCACACGAACATGTAGAAGTAAGAAAGTACGATCGGGAATTAACGGGAAGAAATAATCGTGGAGTACACAGATCGGGGGCCAAGTTAAAGCTCACGGAAACGTGGCTTTTTATTGTCAGAGGAAAGCGATTTAAAGGGCCGGGAAGGAGTCGGACTCGAACGGATTCGAATCCTTTGTGGGAGCACGTAAATCTTCACGGTCCCAACTCGTTCCGCTGGGTACAAATGGCTGAAGTGTGCGCTTCGGGTGCGCTTTGGAGAAAAACACGCATTGCAGCGGTCTCGTCTGTGTGTCGGTGTCCTCTGCAGCCTCTAAAGCCCCGTGTGTGTGTGTGATCCGGTCCGCAGTCTTCACCTGTGCTCTCTCTCACCGAGGCTGGAGATCGAAATCTGCCGTAACGGC
>OMNV01007563.1:93859-110885 GCA_900303265.1 Brotula barbata
GGGGGGGTGGGGGTGGTGTGTGTGTGTGTGTGTGTGTGTGTGTGTGTCAGAGAATTGGCAGTTCTGCATGCTCGGAATTTGGGTACTGGTTGCATCACCCATCAACAGGTCTTCAGGAACTCATCAAAGTGTGTGTGTGTGTGTGTGAGAGTGAGAGAGCGAGAGAGAGAGAGATTGACGACCTGCTCCCAAAATGAGATTACTGGGTAAATGGAATTTTTAGACTGTGAGGCGTTGCTGGTTGCATTTGTAACAGAATAAGCTTTGCGGGTTATGCTGTTATCATTTTCACAAAGGACATCGCACCTCCGGGCTGTGTTGTTCAATCTGAGTTTCCCTGATGGGTTTTTAGTATGCTAATGTGCATCACGCGACCGTGCGCGTTCTCATCTGTAACCTGAGCATATTTACACCATTAATACCACGCACGGCCCTGTGTGAATGTGAATCCACGATCAGAATCAATTTTTTTTTTTTTTTTTTTTTTGAGATGGCTCACAAAATGCAATCCGAGCGCAGGAAGTCCTTGTAGCCGGTGCAGTATAGTGCGTCTCAAAGGAAATAGGCAGACTTTGCTTTGGTCTATGTTCTTTCAAGTTAGAGATTTGAGGAAGTCAGCCCGTTTACAGAGAAAGAAGTTGGTCATGGAGGGCCATGTTGGAAAAAAAATATTGAAAATCTCTTCAATCTTCAACCTTGTATCTGTCCCCGTTACTGAAAGACTCCAGTCTTCTGAAAAACGTCAGCGTGGACTCTGGGTATGCGGGTTTTTGTCTGAATACTTTGCCGAGTTGCCTTCAAGTAAATACAATACGTGGTTGCGTAGTCAAGGTCACAAAAGTGGTGCTGTGGACATGCTATCACTTTGAATCGCAAAAATCTGCGAAAAAAAAAAAAACCTCAGGATGTTGGTATGAAAAGAATTTCTACTGCAGTGTCAAAGCGAATGACACACTCGGGACAATCAAAAATGTGTCTGTTTGTGTAGTAAACAGTCAATTAGGAGATACAGACAGATGACAGGCCCTTTCATGATTGTGGGGACAGAAGCTCCCATTCATGACTACATGGCGGTAATGAGGAGGAAAGCTGATGTCTCCGCATATGAATATGACATTGTTCTCTCTGTAGCGTGGATCTGAGAGACCTCACTCTGATGGTTGCATCACGCAGACAGTGAAAATCAAGTCCACAATGAGAAAAAATGGAAATGCTGTTTTTGTTTTGAAGGGGGCACAGAGTGCACATTAGTATGGGTGATGGAGCAATCACAAGCTGCTATTAAGGCCGCGGAGCAGTCAGAGCACAGAACTTCCAGGAGGAGCCACCGACCAACTGCAGTGGACTGGAACATCATTTGTCTATAACCTGCAACATTCCAACATTGAAACAACAAATCTTTAACAAATGGAACTTGCTGGTGCCATTCTGTATTTACAGAGTGTAGTCCCTGATTTCGCTAAAAGGCTTTTGCATATTTATTGTCCCCTACGAGGAAATCAGTGGAATTACTGCGGATCAACCCTGATCTGTCTTGTTCATCTGTCTGTCTGAATCAATTGTGTTTTAAACTAATTCAGGAATTGTGATGTGTGCTATTGCTCTGACATTTTCAGAATTGCACTGATTGGCCCAAGGGGGCACTAAATCAATTACCAATTATCTCCTTATACACATCACATGCATTGTCTTTGATGCCACTGATTGCTGCAGTGTTTCCTCACTGCTTGGATTTGGTGGGAACTTGCTGGAATGGAGATTCTTATATTTTAGAGTTCATCAGCCCAAATGGGGGCATGGGGGAGGCGACGTAATTTGTTTGCTTATCCATGTGTCACATGCAATATCTCAGATATCAATGACCTGGTTTTCAATATTAAATAATATCTTTCATTCCCGCATTCCAGCGTTTACAATTACACAATTTGGCCGAAAGGGAAAAGCAATTAAAGCTTAAAATATGGGGGCATATTGGCTCAGACAGCAACTTTATCATTTGTGGGTGTCAGCCTGATTATTTTTGCCTTGTCTGTTTAATATATTATTTACCGCCATATTTAGATCCATATTTACCATATTTAAATAGGCCATGTCTGCAGAGAAGGAGTTCAAATAATGGAGAACCTTGATAATGTTTGAGACTGAGTTACAGCATTAAGACTAAATAACTGTTGATCAATGCAGAGCACAAAGACTCTTTGTTAGAGAGAAGGCAGAATCTCCAATCGATAAATTCAGTAATAGAGAACGCTTTAATCCACTGCTTGATTAGGAATGAAAAGGAGATTCTAAACTAGAAAGTTCACTGCATTTTCTTTAGATTTTTTCAGATAAGGGGTGTTTTTATCCTGGATTAAGAATTGATTTACTCAATTCACAGGTTTAAACTTGTCTATTGTGCTCATTCTGTTGTTATTATTATTCTTATTACTGACATTAAGACGTTTTTGTTTTTTGCCTCATTCATCCAGGGCTCGTAAACACACGTGTCCTTGTCCATCTTTTTAAATTATTTTGTAAGATTCATCTATATCTTCCACAAATAATAGCCAAACTTTAAGATTTGTAACCACTCGCACAAACATTTAAACCTTAACTGAAATGCTTTGCGGTACGATCCATATATTTTTAGTGTTTTTTAGCAGGACAGACCCTAACATAGACATCTCTGTCCGCTAACAAACCAAATAAATACACACACCAGTCAATCATGATCAGTTGCTTATTAATTAGTATTTCAGAGATGCTGAATGCATTAAAATGAGTCTTGACTGATGTGTTTTCCCCATCTTATTCCATATTCCTCTTATTTTTAATTCCCCACACATTAAATTGTTTTTGTGGATTCAACATCAACCTGTGAGGAAACAGCGAGACGCAGCCTCTCACATTGTTACTCTAATGCGCACACATGTAATGACTGTCAATCCCTCCTTCAGATGTTCAGATGTTGCGATTTGATTGTGCAATCTGCAGTAAGGATTGCTCCACTTATATGGGATTATTTGAGTGTTTACCTATGCTGATGACAGAGTACTAGAGCAATCCTGACTCACAAAGACTGGCTAAGTAGAAATCAGAACTCTGCGGACGTTTTGCATATCTATCATAGTTTTCTTTTTTTCGTGTTGAAATTTTCTCTTATTTCCTCATTCAGTTTTACAAACAGTGTTTATAGAGACGTTAATAAATGATGTACGAGAATATATCCCGTCTCCAGAATGCACTGAGCTGAAGTAGAACTGAAGACGAACGTGTAGCGTTGGACAGATTTAAGGATTTGAAGATGTAATATGTGAGTTTAGTGGATTTATCTTGCACTTTTTTGCTTAATGGATGAGCTATTTTGATGACCCCAAAGCCAGTTTGATGTTGACTAGCCGAGAGGATTTTGAGGTACCTTGGGAATTAGCTTAAACACGGGGGCAGAGTAACATGTTAGCGTCTATGATGCATAAAAGCAGCCTGAGCAGGAAAGGAAAGAGATTCAAGCCTCACGCTGAAAATAACCAGCGCATACCCGTCGTCATCAGTGAGGGATGGAGACATCGCAAAGTTAGAAATAATGAAATGCAGCTGGACAAAAATCAAAAGTACCAGCACTCCCTGGCTGTGATCGATAGCACTTCTGATGCTAATGAAAAAAGCAAGGTGTTAGAAATACTATATTTTACGCTGACATATCCATAAATGTGTCAAAAACTCATTGTCGCAGATTCATATCTCACTGACACGCAAGTCAGTTATTAGGACAGATACCAGCTTGAAGCATCATTCTGTGGAATCTGTCATCCCTCTCTTGTTGATGCTGTTTGCAGGTGTATTTTTGCAGACAGACTACAATGTTGGCATGTTATCCGCTTAGACAACAGGCTATAATAAACCTGCGGACAAAACTAGGATACCCTGCTGCTATAAGTCTGTTTTCCAGACGCTGTTTTGGATATTGTGTTTCTATGTTTCTTTTATGTTTGACAAATGTTGGAGAGAATGTGGAGTGAGAGAAGGCAGGAGGCTGCGGCGAAGGTTCCAGGCCAGATTTGGCCCCAGGACATTGCAGGTACACAGTATTCATCTTAGTCAACCGAGCCACCAGGACACCCTAATGTTTCTCTAATTTTGTTTGAACAAGTGCACTAAAGGATGCCAGCTGGAAAGAACTAACAAGCCTTAAAAGGGGAGACTGAATATTTTGCCGTATGGCTTAAACAAGAAGGTGGTTTACATTTTTATTCACTCCGAAACGCTAAGGTGGGCTGGTTGGGAATTAATCTGGCAAGAAAATGCATGAATTAGTTACATGCATGCTCAGGTTTGTGAATACATTTTGTGGCACATTTCTGATTTGCATTTGCTACTACCTCCACATTGGTCTTGAGCAGGGGTGAAATGATTCTCACTCTCATTCTTATAGGATTCATCATCAAAGCAATCAACCTTTGGCTCTTCTCAAGGTGAAACGTACGAAAAATGTGATCTTGTTTACCCTGAAGAGAGATGTTGTGTGACAGGTTGGTGCTGCCTTCCTTACGGGCATCATGCACTTGAGTTATCAGCCTAACGATAGACCCATCTTAATTACTCTCAGATACAGAGCTATAATCTGTCATTGTCAGTCTGATCAAGACTGCAAACCAAGCACCAAGACTCATTCACCCAAACCAGGAGCCTATTGATTACTTCTCATACGTGAATCATTGCACTGGGAGAGACATGGGAGGCAATAGAGCTAATGGAAGGGGGAAACTCAAAGTCACATTGTTTACATCTAAGATGACAGGTAAATGTATTTGAAAGGAAATATGGGTTTGATCCATTGGCTCCCTAATAGCCGTCTGTCTGTACCGAACAAGGAAACTCAGTCCCAAGCTGCCAAGCTATCAGTTGCCCTGCAGTGCAGGTGTCGTGGTTGCAGCACGGCAGCTTCCCCATCTCTAAATCAAAGCCGTGTCGGTGTTAGGGCGTAAAATTTATACCGCTGTTATTTCCTGACACTCTTTAACAACCGGTACATATTCACGATTGCAATTTTGCCAGTATCTGCCGAATATCACGTGTGCATGTTGTGGACCACGGGGTGTGCCAATGATGCACAGATTGCCTGTTATAAAATCTGTGTGATATCCTAATGTAAAGCTGTCATACGTATGCCTGCTTTTTTTAGTACAACGTAACTGCTATTCAATACACAGCATATAAAATAGACTTGTTCCAATTTTAGCAACGTGAGTGGTTCATATTGTTGGAAAATATAGATGTCTTTCACCGTACATAGAGAGCTCAAGACCAGATTTGTCTTGTGGTACGTCACGTGTAGTATTAAAAGACACGGTTGTCTATTTTAGAGTGACAGGTTTTAGCCCTGTGTCTTTGTTTTGGTAGTGAGGCCTGCTTGTTGCTGGAATTTGAATCACAGATTGTTACGTTATTGTCAAAATGGTACCACAAACACAAAATGTCCATAGGATGTTAAGATATTTTACTGTTTCAAACACATAATTTGGAAATTTTCTAATGCTGGAAATGCTAAAAATGAATTTCAGTCGTTTTGTTTTTTTGTTTTTTTTTCTCAACCAATATGGTTATTAGGAATTTTCTTGTGTCGTCCTTAATGAGCTGCAGGATTTCATAAAGTCCACAGTGCAAGTTTTCCCATTATCATAGTTGATTATTGTTGATTTTTCATTATATTTTGAGCCTTATTTTTCAGTTTGTTACTCTGTTATGAAAAGCCTCCCAGAACATACTAGTCTACCGTATAAAAAAGATCTTCCTCTATTAAAAATAATGACTCTGGATGGTGCTCAGCCGAGCGTATTCTTCTGTCACTGCTATGAAGTTGTGAGGACATGCATATTCTACAAGTCAGACTTTCACATGGAATTAATTAATTCTTTTGTCCTTTCCTTAAGAGATTCCCTTCCAGACATTCATTCTAATTCTGTGGTAAAAAACTGGACGAGCAGCTAGTGCGAACAGTTAAAACACTGTGTGTGACTGGGCCGTTAATGGAAACCCGTTCTTTATGTTTACTCAGACGCACAATACATTTGATGCTCTTTATTCACCGTCCGTGGGCTTTTTTTTTTGTGATAACCATGCTTGTGGCCACACCCATTTCATCAGTTAATACAAATTCATCCATTCATCCTCCTTTCCACAAAGGCCTCACAAAGCCATTAACTTACTATGATGTCATGCACACACAACAAATTATTTTTTAATAGTTTGCCACTGGATCCATTCTGGACATTAAAATAGTAACAAGCCAGAGGTTAAACTGTTTAATATAGACAGAGAAATGACAAATATCTTGACCCGCAACGATGGAATCGAGTCCAGTGGGACAAGTTAAAAGCCGAGATTTAGTCGCTGTTATTCCTTTTAGTCTGTCCTGCGACAGTGGAAAACAAACACAAACATTTTGTGTGAACAGTTTTCTGTCACCCCAATCATAGTAGATCATCGTTTATTTCACATAGAGGCGGTTCAAGTTGAGGGGAAACAGTCCACTTCCTTCTCTCTGTGTCTGCCGGCCTCCAGGGAAGTCAGCACTGACATTCTATGCATCGCTGGAAACAGCACACAATTGACTACAATGCCCACATGATTTATATAGCCAAGTGTATTTGCGGGCTTATAGAAGCTCATCTTTACTGGGACAATGAAACGTAAGCAGAGCCCAGTGTGTTGGAAGCTTTCCACTGCTACATAGTAAAAGAGCATTCACCAAAACTGTTAGAGTCTTAATCAATAATAATAAGGTATAGTCGTGCCGTTTGCAGCATGTCCCGCTCCGGCCAGCTGGAGTGTAATGCAAAGGTACAGAATTTAGATCGCAAGCAGCGGAGAAGGCAGAAGTGAAATGACAGCAAATCCCTGTGCTGATTCACTCCCCACAAGTATGATAGCGTTCCTAAGAAGTCACTATTTCCTCTACTTTCAGCTAGTTTGAAGTTTCAATACCTGCAAAGGTGGCTGCCAAATGTGTTTGTGTATGCAGTTTGGAATAGTTTATTTGCATATTTGTGTGTTTACCGGAGGCTATGGTGGCATTTCCATGACAAACTCACGAGCGCAGATGAGAAGTAGTTTTGGGGCGAGAGGACAGCTCATATGTGAAATGGCACCTCTGCACACCCAGGTAGGCTGCTTCAGCCAAAGCACTGACAGCTCTTACACAAGAGGGACCTTCATCTCCGAACATGATATTGTAGCTCACAAATCAGAATACACACCTAAAAGTGCAGACAAGCTGAAGGAGAAAGCAGAGCTCTGTCCTCACACACACACACACACACACACACACACACACACACACACACACAGATACAATGAGCTATGCAGGTTTGCTTCTGTGATTAATTGTTGGGGTATTGTCTCTTTAAAATGAATTTGTCATAAAGTCTCCTCCCTCACTGCTTTTCAAATGGATTCCTGTTATCCGTAGAGGTGGCACACACGGCAGCAGCAGACTAACATAGCTCCACTATTTATAGAAATCCTCCAAACCTATTTTCTTTGTTTACTTAAACCTGCATTGATTTGATTGCGAAGTCATGGCACCGTTTTACGAGTTGACAGTAACCGGTGAATTTTTGTGGACACGGTTGCCTCATGCTTCACCGTGTATACAAAAAATGAACTTTGCTCAGTCACGTTGTTTATGGACCGTATCTTTTTTTTTCCATGTAAAAATGTCAGGATGTGTGTCATCACCGTTGCCTTGTGTGAACACTAAGCTGTCTTCTAAAGTGGACGTACAGATTTCCATTTTTGACATTAATCTGGCTACGCTTGCGCTGACTGGCTTTAGATGTGAGGCTGATGGGATCTGGAGTCACTTCAGACAGGCTGATCCCTGTTTTAAAGGGTCAGAGGGAAAACAATTTTAATTAGCAGCCAATAATATGATGAAAAATAGAATCATCGTTATAATTGCTTGTACATTTGAGGGAAAACAAAGAGAGAGAAAAAAAATGTGATTATTCAAATTGTTGAATAATAAAAACAACAAATTAGATGTCGAGTTGTAAGAATGCTGCATCTCTGATTTTCTACTCTTTCATGAGAAGCTTACAGAGCAGCAGTGGACGATCGGGTTCCACTGTGGACAGCAGGCCGATTCCAACAAAGACTTGAAAATGATAACAGGAATAAAACCACAACCACAAGAAACCTTAAAGGAGGATGTAATGTCTGTAAACAAATGGCTTCTTCTGATGTAAGATGGCATTTTAGGATTTACAATATTTATCTCTCTCCCGCTGAACGGCTCACGCCTGGATCGGAGAGCCCTTCAAAATGACAGATCCTAGTTTTCAGCCATAAATTACCACGGTTACAGAACCTAAAACTACAGCAGGTCAATTGGACTTTTAAGCTGCAAATTCAAACAGCTCCCTCTTCCCCTGCTTCATTTCCTGCTGCATCCACGTCCTGCCTCCATAGCTCCGCCCATTTCGTGGATGACAATGGATGTAGCAATTTAACTTGTGGTGTATTGTGGCATTTATGGCGGTCAAAGGTTTTTCCCCAAATCAGATTGTACGAGGGTAGGAATAACCAGCCTCCTGATTTGATATTACAGTGATATTTACTGAAATATTATGATATTTCAAACATTGGGATTCTCCAAGTAATGTTTTTAAACATTGCATATTTGTGCCTAACTTATGAAATCGTTTTAGCTCTGTAGTACACATTTTAAGGGGAGCATTTAAAGTTTGAATCTAAATGTTTATGAGATCCACTCCGCTATCTGCTAAAAAAAAAAAATCCCTCCCTTTATCGATTCTTCATCTGTATGAGGAGTCACAAACTTTCTTCTCCCGTCCCTACATTCCATAAAAGGGTGGTGTTAAATGATATTTCAAAGAAAGCTCAGTTTATGGATTTCGAGCAGAATGTCAAGAAGTGTTTTATAAACTCACTTCAGGCACCAGTGGACATTAGTTTAAGCGTAATAAGTCTGTCAATAAGCTTATATCTACCAGTTTTAAAATACAGCAGAAAATTGGCTTGTATTTTGACAAAATGCATGTCAGAAATATCTGGGCGGAATGTTTATACTCCTTTACTCTGTGGTCTAAAGTTACCAAATGAGAAGTTTTGTCTGCTTAAGTCAAATTTAGATCTGCACAGCGAGCCTCTGAGGAAGACATGCTTGCTCTAGTCTAAAAACAGATATCAATAAATGTAAACAGTACTGGCCTAGGGATGTCATTAAAAAGAATAGCATGTCTAGACCTCATAAAATCAAAACATATTGTTATTTCCTAGCAGCAGGAGTTATTGCCTGTGAGCACTAAGATGACATCCATCAATTTGGAGTTTTATTGGAAAATGTAGATAGGCTGCTTGGGAGATGTAAATGATTTACTTAGCATAAAGTTTTGCTTGAACAGGCTGGGAGATAGTGTAGTTAGTGAGGGCAGGGAAGTATCTGTGTGACAAAGGCTGTACTGAAGCAAAAGCTGATTTCCCAAGCCTGAGAGGATCGCAATCCTAGCATGAGTAAATAGCCCAGACCTGAAGAACGTGGATTATTCTGGTTCAAATATCAGTAGACTTAAGGATTGTCAAATAGAATACATGTGTAATAGGATTGTCGTACATGATTTCATTTTGTAATTTGTCCTGAAATGTCATATCGTCTAAGGTTTGTGCTGATTGTTTCTCGCTGTGTGATCAAATTGCTATTTTTCTCTCCTGCCTGTTTATATTGTGAGTTCAGGCCAATTTAATGCAACCTTTTCACATTTAAGATTCCGTATATTACATTTTTTATGATATGATGATAAATGAAACCTTTGTTGCCGACAAAGAAGATATTTTTTTTCACGGGGCGCCCGCTGCACAGAACACAAGCGAAACACCATTAACATCATTACTACCTGTCAGTGCAATATGACAGTACAATATGCAGAGTAACAGTTAGCTGAATAAGTAATGTCACATAAAAACACAATGGATTTGGTAAATTCCAAGACAGAAATCTCAAACTCTCCGGTTAGAAAGTACATTTGCATGTAGCTGTGCATCATTTTGACATGGTAGCCTCATTTTTCAGCAAATCTCAAATCTACATTTATTCAAATGTGTTCTGTGCAGTGAAGGTTGACACTGCATAATCCATCAAAATGTTACATGTGAAAAGAAGGGCTGGAATTATTTAGATTATCAGAATAAAACCTTGTACTGCAGACAGAGTTTCTTACATATTAGACCGGAAGGCAGGCGGAATCTTAACTGGGGACAATAAACAAACTTAAAAAAACAAAAAACAGTTGGCGTAAAAAAAAAAAAAAGCAGTTGGATCTGAAAGGTCTGCATTTTATCTTAAACCATTTTTCTAATCTTCTACACAGAAGCGAGTTGTCATCTTGGCTGTAGTGGAGGGTAAACACATGTAAATGTCACTTTTCTGACCGTTTGTGCATTTATTATAGTGGACGTCTTAAAGAAAATTAGTCAAATTTAATTCTTTTGTTTGCTGACAGTCCACAACAGTCTCGCCTGCCCCTCATCTTCCTCCTTTCCCTCTCCCTCCTCACCCTCTCACAGCGTGCTAACACACGTGAGGTACGCTGATCGTCCATTGAACACATGTGACCACCTGTGGGGTCCTACGCCCGCCCACTAGCGTCCTATCTTCCACGTGTGAGCCAGTGAAATGAATGAAGCTTGTCTGGATTTGTTCCCAGCAAAATTACCAATGCACACGCTGTAATCATTTCACCAAGTTTTATATTGAAAATCATAAATTAAATGAGCCGTTTGCATAAAAATAACTACAGGAGAGACTATTTTTTATAAATACAATCCAACTCAAAATGAAATTCCGTCTGTTATCTCTATTGGTTAACGGGGAGCCAAGGTTCTATTTTACTATAATTCCATTTGATTCTTTTTTTAATTTCATTTATTCACTTTACAGATTAACAGGCATATATGATTCAGTTATTCTAGACTCATGTATGGCCATGATTAATTTATCCATTTTTTTTTTCTTGAACTCATGTAATTTAAAAAAATTGGACATGTTTGACTGTTTGTTTGTTTTTGTTTTTTTGCCAAAACTGAATGCAAGAATTGACTGGAGTGGCTCATTCTAGCCAAAAAGTGCCGCACCTCATGAATGAATGAGTCTGTAGTAATGAATATTTGTGTGTATTTGCACTGAGTACTGCATTGATTCATGTAGGTCTGCACCATGATCACTTGGACCAGGCAGATTTTCTGCTTGTATTTGGTCATAAAAACTTATAATTATAACACAGCTTGATAAAAACAGAGACTACCAATTGGCAACTGAGAAAAAAGTATTTGTTTGGTAAAAAAGTTTTATATGGCTACCATTGTTTACTGACAGAAACATGTGAGCATTGCTGTGACCTGATTCGTCCAGTTGCTGTTTATCCACAGACCAGTATGCAGTGTGTGTGTGTGTGTGTGTGTGGTTTCAGCAGGAGTTCACGTGGGTGGGGGTACCCATCATTTAGGCACTTAGTGCTCCCCACCCTTGTACCCGTGCTTTTGTTTTAGATGTAATTGTAAAAGCACTCAAGCAGAGGCATTTATTTAGCACAATAAACTCTCACAACTTGTATCGTACGTGTAGCGTCTCCCTGAGTGCACTTCTGGTTTCTTGCTGTGTGTTCAATTGATCATATTTTTTTGTAATTTTGTTTTCATTGATTTCATTCCTTTTTATTGTAGCCTGTATCTTCAGTTAATATATCCGTGCTTTTACTGCGGATGACATGCAGTGAAAGGAACAGCGGATGGAGCCGTAAAAATATAGAAATACTTGATGATGCTAAAATGTAACCAAAGTGCATTATTACTGCTAAAATTTGCAGAAGATGTGGAAGTTAATCAGTTTCCCATTTTCTTGTACACACACAAAATAATAATAATAATAATAATTATTATTATTTTTGCGTTTATGTCCTCTTGGCTTTTACATTATCTGTATATTGTTTCATTTATATTCAAAATGTGAAATAGTCCAATCATGGTCTAAGAGGCTGTGTGAGTTCCCATTCATACGTAAAGTAAGAATTGTGCAAAAATAATAATCTTGTCCACTCCTAATCTTTATTTATTCCACCGAAAATGGGAAAGCAGAACTATGTTGTGTACAAAGACGATGTATTCAATAGCTGTCTTTTCAATGACATTGTTCAAGGTTGGAGCTCAGTCCGATGTATTATGAGATTCGTGCATTAATTTACACAGATCTCAGCCCTCCACTTCTTGTATACATGTTGTGGGAAGCTGTTTTCTCCGTTTGCCGTCTCAAGGTTGGAATGCGGATTCAGGGTTTGCGTGCAAGAAACGCAATACATACATAAATAAATAAATGAATAGAGCAGCTCACTCCTCCAACTTAACCCTTAATCTTGTGTTAATAGGTCAAAAATGGATTTTGTTAATTTAATTAAACTTTTTTGGAAGGCTTTGGCACAGAAGTAATAACCAACCTTGAGTCAGTAAGCCGCAAGAATTTCATTGTAGTACAAGCTTGTATTCTTATTATCAGCTGACAAAACAGTAAGCTAGGAATCCTCACCCCAACTCCATTTGGACTTAATTAAATTCTCCGTTATTTTACTCCTTGACACAAACATCTGTTGTGCGGTAGTTTTGCCCGGGAGATGGTCAGATTTTTGTTGAAAGTTAAAGAGAAACCATCTCACTTTTTAAAAAACACCTTTTTTTCATGTACAAATTGCTCATTCCATAAATGAGGCACTCTGTGAAAAACCTCCAGCTGATGGAATCAGACACGGGAACACCATTTGAGCCCTAAAATAATACCGTAAACCTCACGGGGGAATGGCTACCTCAATTATCAGGAAAGGGAGTCATCTAAGTTTACTTCGCAAAACCCACAGACTGCTGCTTTATCAGACAAAACACGGTAAAGGATTCACTTTAACACGTTACGCTGCAGGTCAGCGTCTGCAAACGGCCGTGGCTATAGAATAAACACACTTGTTGATTAGCAGCACAGTTTGATGAAAAGAGAGCGGAGTGATCGTTCATTTTCATTTGGATGAGACGTTGATCTCATGGTTGGGTGACTGTTGAATGACAATTGTAGCCCCTTAAGCAAGCATCTGCCTGTCAAAACGTTGCTGCTATAAATGACATTATTAGGAAAACCCTGCCACCTTGTGCGTCTGTGATGTGTAAAGTTTCAAGTGATATATTCCCCGTAAACAAACTATTAGTGTGATGGATGACATGTTTTTGGTGCAAGATACCCCTTGTCCGGTGATTATGCATAATTATGTGTAATGATTCTCTGGGCTCGCGAGCATGTCAGACAGACCAAATGCATATTTGTTTTGTCTCCTGCCATCCCTCTTTGTGGTGAGTAGATTACCTCTGAATATTCATCACCTCTTATGTCATCAACAATAGCGCTACAATTTTCAGCAAACATCTCACCCTTCTCTCGGCTGTGGTCCACCCAGACCAGCGTAGCCATCAGGCTCTGACAAAGCCATATAATTATGGAGTATTAAACCATCACAATGACATTTCACTCAGACAAGATATGCAAAATGTCACAGAGGCCCACTTGGTTTACTCTTATTCTTGTCAAAATGGCCAGTAAGAGGGAGGTTTGTTTCTAGCTGGATCATAATTGTTACAATTGATATTTATGGGACCCATCGAGCTCAGTCAAGAGGATCTGCATCTGAAGGTGACTCTGGGATGCGGCACATCACTCTGCGGACACAGTGAAACAAGGCTTTCAGACAAGCTGTCTCCTCTAACAAAGCCTTTTAAATCATCATCACTCTAGCCAGCTGTGTGATACGTCACATGATATATGACCTGTTCGAGCTGCAGCATACGCACTGTCAACAGACAGTGACAGTGAGTCTGGCACGATGGCGACGGTGCCAACAGTTTGTTTCCTTTACTTTTTATTGTGCGTCGCGTTGATGATATGTTACGTGTCAATTAAACAGCTGGTTCAGGCCCCAGTTTACCTCATGCGGTGCGGAACCTCGGGGCTCACGCCAAGGACAAAGACAATCGGAGCACTGTGGCGTGGCAGACGTCTCGTTTTTGGCTAAACACTAATAATTATTGAGCGCTAGCTGCTTCAATCCAATTCTTGCCCGTACGCCGCAGTATGTTTTTGTTGTCGCAGACGTTACTGTTTTTGCTAAATTCCTATGTGAAAGTGTGTATTTTTGTTTTGAAGAAAACACAAATGATATCCAGGGCTCTCCCAAAGTGATGACACAATTTGCTGCACCACTGCATTTGCCTGTTGCGCCGGGGCGATTCGCACCTCAATGTGAAGTATTACCCTCCTACAATTTAGACTCCAAACCCTCTTCTATCATCTGTGCTCCTTCTGCTTATGCGTCCTTATTCACACTACGCTCCCGGAGGCGAACTTTTCTTTTCTCTTTTCACAATTTTCCTCCATCCTACTGGCCGTAAACGCTCCCTGTCAGTAAGTTCATAAACCTCCGACACCGACCCTGTCATTTGTAAGCCACTTCCTTGTGGCTTGTGACACGTGACTTGAGACCACGTATCGCGTGCAACCCACCACCGTGGAGTGTGTGTGTCCTCACTGGTTGGGGGGATGAGTCTGGTGCTCATTCACCAACACATTTCTCCATTCTTTCATCTGTTGTCTTTTCCTTGGGCCTTTAGATTGGAAGCTGGATTCCTTAATCCCTTTTTAAGATATTACAGTCTGTCAGCGCAGTATGAAAAGTGTATGGCTGCCAGCTGCTAACAGTGAACAGAGCGACGATCCCAACTGTAACAGTGAGCGGTGGCTGTAGTTCCCAATTTAACTCTCCAATTAAAGCCATTTTAGTTTGTTAACAACTCAACTGGCTTTGGTGAGAGTGTTAACTGGGACGTTCTATTTAAGTTGTACCGTAGACGCGAGACGTCATAGCCGACACGGTGGGATTTTTATAGGATGTACACATTTTGTCCGTAATCTTCCACGCAGGGAAGAGCGTCCTGAATTTCTTCCTTTCCTCTCTTTCCTCCATCCCATTTATTTCTTCTTTTTTCCACTTCTTTTTATGTGCCACGGCCACTTATTATTGTTAGAGGGCAGGTGTGTGTCTTGTCTCAGCTGGACATTATCCTGGCCCAGATTGTCCTTGGACCCCCATGAATGTCTTTTACCCAGGATGCTGCAGCAGACTCGCATCACCACTTCTTTTTTTTGCGGCAGCACTCCTTACCATTGATTAATCCACTTTAATCTGGTTCCGAGATGATCAAAGGCACAGCATCAAAGTATTTTATAGAGGTAATTACTCACTCATTAGCCATATGTTTGACAAGTTTGCCCTCCTGCCATGTGAAACCTCTCTATTAATCATAAACAGAGATCTGACAATAGGAGATGATAAAATGATGAAATATACATCCTGACAGAGAATCAGTGAGATTATATTATTGATGGATTACAGAGAAAGCTGTCACCAGCTAGCACAGTCTTAACTTGATATATGACTGCCCAGAATATATTTTGGGTCATCTTTGCCGCCACCATATTTCTTCACAGACCATGTTGCAGTCATCATTATCAGTCTGTGTGACCTGCTGTGGGAATTTTCCTCCCCATTCACACACCCAGATGTCAACACATACAGCTTGTTATGACCGAGACAATCAAAACAAATGATCTCACCGGTCACCTAACCATGTTTTTCTCCATAATATGAAGATGATAACACCACCCCCAGCCCTCCACCCACTCTCCTTCTCCTGTCTTCTTGGGCGATCTCCCCGGGGCTGTGAGGACAAGACAGGACAGGAGAGGATAAATTACAGCCACAGAGCTCCGGCTCTCTCCCGTGCTTTCATTTGCACCAGCAATTAATCAGCCATCACTGGAGAGCTCTTGCATGTCAGGCTGAGGATTTTATTAGGGATGTCCTTTATGGGCCTTAATGAGACTTATGTCTTCCTTGAGTATTTCATTTGCTGCACATAGCCTTGCTACGTGTAACCTTGAGGTGAGGAGTTTTTCCACAATGTGAAAGCTTGACGGGCTTTGTTGCTCACCTTTCAGTGATCTTGACTTGATTCTCTCTTTCATCCACTGCCTCCCTCGCTCGCGTGAAACCCTCCGTCTCCCAGTTATCTAATTTTAGATGCAATTAGGCTGATTTGTTTTGTTTATTCCGACATTCTCCCCCTCCAGATTGAAACATTGCGCTAATTGAGTTATTGGCTATGTGGTAAATCACCTTACATTTCGTGAAATGTGGAGGTTGAAGCAATTACCAGTCTCAATGACACCTTCATCAAGATAATACGAAACAATATTTGTAGGATATCATCAGTCAAGTATTGTACATGGCCTCGTTCATTTTTGGGCTGTGACTGGTGACGGTGGTTGAAAGATGTTTAACAAGCAACCATTCAGCCTTCGAGCAGATGACAACAATCAAGTGTGGGATAAAACGCTCCATTCAGTTTTACAAACCAACGCTAACTTCCATAATGGCTGCTGTATATTCTCGAAAGAAAACCCAGAACAACGAATAAAACAAAAAAAAAGAAACCAACCTTTCCCCTGTTGGCTATTTCTCGTCTTTTATGGGTATATTTCAAAGGCAACGGCGCTGTTTTGATTGCGCCCAAACATCAGAGAATACAATAAGAGTGGAAATACTTGGAAAAGGAGTGGGCGTCAACCAGTTAACCCGTAACCACAGACCCAGCTAGTGAGAGGATATGGAAGCCATCTGGTAGCATTTTTACAGTATGTTATGGCCGTGTGCCCATGTGTGCTACAGGAAGGGTCGTATGACGGTCATGAAAAAGAGCCTCTGCAATCCTCCAAGGACAGGCGCATGAATATTCGCAGGCCAATTTTCTGGGTCAGATTTAGTTTCAGCAAAGTACACGACCTGATCACATCTGTCACCAGGTTCTGCTGCGTGAATGATCAAACTCACCGTACGACCTTTAAAAACTTAGATCGTATTTCAGCACTTCTTTAAGTTGAATC